>HG711006.1:21715-56405 GCA_000499725.1 Eimeria brunetti
CTGCGAAGAACATGAGGGTTACTTGCTTGCGTTTGCGTCCAATACGTAGCAGCCGAAGAAATGCTACTGCCAAGATAGCAGCAGCTAACTGAGCATAGGAGCGCAGTGAGGCAGCTGTTGAACTGACGGCTTCGAAGAGCACCCCAGCTGCTGCAGTTGCTTCTGCTTCCTCTGTGCCACCGGCCGCAGCAGCAACTGATGCTGTAGCGAGGTCGTCTGCTAAATTGAACACTTGGGAGTGCGTCGAAGCGAGCACGTGAAATGTCCACACAACGACTGAACCTGCCATCACTCCAAAACCAATGAAATCAAACAAATTAAAGAGGTCGTCTACGAAGAAGACCCCTAAGCACAAGCCAAAACTGTAATCTTCTCGTTCTTGCTTTAAGCTTCTTCTCAACCTGTGGAGCTCCACGAAGAATGAGCAGCCAAAAAACAGGAGGAGCGCAACGCTAGCTACTTGCAGAGCAATGACAGTAACTGTCTTTAGGTCCCATGTGGAGTACGGCTGCAGCTGAGTCGCAGACACGCCAGCTAAACAATTCGTTCCATGGCAAATATTGAAAGATTAATGTGCGAATATCTCTGCCGGCCTTCTGGGATACGCAGGGGCTCACGCTGAAAGCTTCCACAAAAAAGTTTGGCGATATGCTGCCCCCTCTATTCCTATAGAACTTTATGCACGCCTCCAACAGGATGTTGATCTGGTTTTGATTCAGCAGCACAATGTGAATTGTCAGCTCCTCGACAGCGTCTCTCAAGACATTCTGCTCCGCAAGTTTCCTTAAGAATTCTTTGAATGCAGTAGCATCAAACACCGGCTGGTATTCACATTGAAGCGATTCACAGGAAAAACCTAGCTCGGTAGGAAAGGACGCCTCCTGTCGGAGAGTTAAGAGAACGCGAACAGAGCGAGTAGTTACACTGCTGTTCCAGTTATAAAGTACAAGCTGCTGATACGTGTGACCTGCAGGTGAGCCAACAGGGCAACTGGTATTAGAGCAACTACTTTTGTGCTGAAGATACCTTGCGAATGGGGCCTGCGAACAGCCTGAACTTAACTGAGCAACTGGAACCATGGTATGGCCGTCTGACGAACAGAGCAATTACCTTACCGTTTGGCTTCGCTAGCTTCGGTAACGCCTCGCCGAACAAAGCTGAATTAGAAGGGGGAGCCAAGAAGGACATTAGTCCCTCTTCAGCTACTAGCCAACTATACAAGTCACGCGGTGTGCTTATTCCGAATAACGGCTGATCGGGGAGGGTAATTGAAGCGTTGACATCGGAAACACCTAAACAGCGGAACAGAGTACAGCACAGTTCATACGCGCAGGCCATCATATTGGAAAATTGCTACTTTTTGGCTGTCAGCCTGGAAACCTTCACCTGTTCCGGGAGTACTTCCCTGCAACGTTGCAAATGTGACTGGCGATAATCACTGTGCTTCCGTGGCACAGTTAAGATTATCCCCTGTGTACGCCTTACCTAGAGAGGGATCCGCACAAGTAAACATGACAGGCGATAGTGGAAATGTCGTGTTTGATACGGCTCGGCCTGCCATTTCCCTCATCTCTGCTGCGGCATCCACCGAAAGCTGCGAAAATGTTCAGGCATTCGGGTGATGTCAAGGGCACTTTTCCTCCCGACAGAAACAGCTGATACGGTCAGCCATGCTCCCAACCACTGCAGTCTCAGGAAAGCAGTTGCGTACCCACATTTGTCAGCTGGAGGAGGCAGCGCAGCTTTTCACTCACTTGCAGGCTAATAGTTCCAATCAGGAGCGCAACAAAGGCAACTACAAACAGCTTTTTCCAGGCGTCTTGATGGTCTTTCTGCATTTGATGTCTCACCAAAAGGTATACCTGCAGGTGGTTGACCACAGAATACTTGATATATGCAGGCGGAGCCGACATCTATTTCTGTGTAAGGTAGACTTGTCTGTTGTGCCACTCCACGACGCTCCATATACTGGCAATTGTTCCGAAGTGTTTTATAGAATGCCAACTGACAGACTAAGAATACCTTGGCAACAGATGGTGCTGGAGCCTTCGGTGTTGTGTTCGCCGCAAGGTTAGGCGTGAAGTAGCTTTCTTCCTTTGTTGCGAATTCCGTAACGTCAAATTCTTTAAAGAAGCCATAGCTCCTTATGTATTTCTCTGCCAAGATGGAACATTGCCAAAACGGAGGTTATAGATGGCAATCCGGAGGAGAAACAACCCATTCCCTACGTGTAAGTCTTCTAATGTAACCGTCCCAGACCCGAATTGACTCTCGAGGTTCCAGTGCCCTTCTGGTATCTTACCCATACTTGCTGGGTCCACATAGAACCCTCTTTCTACCGTAGGCTGTGCTGCATATAGGCTAAGCGGGTCTTCGATGCCAATTGCTTGCCAAACCCATGGAGGATATTGGGGAGGGGCATCGCTGTACTCATCGGAAACAGAATGGGAATCTCCCTTGCTTTCGCGTCTGTAATAATTGCTTCCACTCTTCCTACGGTTACGTAGACCCTTTTTCTTGTTTTCCATTGCTTTGAGCTCCCTTGCTTCCCTTATGTCATCTTCAAACTCGTCTGCAACAAGCATCTCCAGCCTTTCCTTCGTCCGACATCCACACACTGCCCTCCAAAACCTTCTCCACATCCTTGTGAGTGCATATTTTAGCCATTCGTACCGTGTCCGAAACAGGCCCTAAAAAAAGGCGAAAGGGGCACGCCACCAACATTAACTGAGCATTACCCGCAGCTCGCGAATGGCCAATGAATGAAGGCAGTGGGGGCAGGTGCGAGCTTGCCCGGAGTACTCTATGCATTACCTTCCGGAGTAGATCAGCAGCTAGCAACACTGCGCAGATTGCAACACTTCACCTTGTGAGCAGTGCAGAGTTGGATACCTGTTCGTCGAGCTTGTACTTGATAAGGCTCTGTTCGATAGACTGGGCACAGAAATCGTACTTTCTCAGCACCACTGCAGTCAGGAACGTGAACCCGAAAACGGAGAAGAGAAGGAAAAGAGGCACAAAGAATATCCCTGCAAGGACGGGATCGACAGACGCCATTGTGTAAACATCGTAGTTACCAAGAATTCCACCCAGCAGAAAAGCCGCCGACGTTGTCAAGCTGCAGGCCACCAAACGAAGGCGCAACAGGTTATAAGAGATGAAGACAAAGCAACTGCCCCTCCTTTACCTTCATATCTCGGCGACAGAGGTGTAAATTTCGGGATTATAAGCGTGTCAACGTGACGAAAAGTGTGGCCTCCAAGAACATGCCTGTCGTAGTAGCCAGCGAAGCTGCCAGCGGAGGCACCGAATGATATGTTTCCAAATGAGACGAAGATGAGGACTATTGCCAGCATTCCTAAGCTGCAAGCGAGTATGTAGAACTTAACTTTGCGGAATGCCATTTGCAGGGCCTTCGTCCCTATCCCTGCAATGGCAGGAAGCAGCCTAGTTATCAACATGCACCCCGTTAGTCCGGTAAGGGAACCAAATACGGTGCAAACCTGTTGAGCTGCAGCATTGGCGCGAAACAAATTGTCGTAGTCGCTGATAAGCTGGAAAAATGTTGCTTCGTTGGTTGCACTGGGCGCTTCGGAAGCGTTGTAATATCCGTTGTCTCCTACCGTTACCTCAATTTTGGGGGCAAGAAGCGCAATAATTTGTGTAGTGGTGAAGGATGCGAGGAAACTAAGCAGCATGAGAAGGTGAAACAGTAGAAATATCGTCCACCCTCCTTTAAGCCAGGACTTAAAACCCAACTTTTTCATCCCCGCGTACTCGCACAGCAAATACAGAAAAAGGAACGCCAGCGTCAAACCGAGTGACGTGTACCGCACCAGACTATAAGACTGTGCCGAGAAGGAAATCAGGGACGACACCAACACCTGAGGCGTCTGAAGAGTTCCTGAACGCGCAAGTTGCACACAACATAGGCTGTGGTGTAGGTAGTTGACAGCTAGATTATTTCTCCTAGGAATGAGTGTGATGCGTACCTGAGCTTGTGAAAGCAAATAGGACGGCACAGTGCGAGAACGTCTCTGTGACCGGATTGATGGCGAAGAAGTCAACTACAGTGGAAATAGTCCGACGATCGGCAATAACTGGCAATGGGACAAACCACGGAGGATAGCGAGACGAGGCCTGGTTCTGCTGTAGTGCATTTTGAGCAGCTTGCATTGAAGCTGCAGTAAACCATAACGCAGCAATTCGCTCCGTTTCGGTCCATTTGACCCACATATCGCACAATCTACATGTTGAGCAAACATCGTTTATGCACTCGCTTCCAAAGTACTCCCTATTGGTAAACAAACGAGGCTCACCTTCGCAAATGACTTGGTAGTGCCCTCCCTTTTGATGAAAGGCCTTGTCTTCTCCAGTGGGAGAGAAAGGGTACGAATACGCGAACCTGGAGCCTGCGGGACTGGTGAGGGGGTTGTCGGACCTCAGCTTTGTTGTTGCAATTGTGGAGGCGGCGCCAGTCGCCGCCATAGGCCACATCCCTTCATACCCCAGCTGGAACCCGTCAGCATCTTCCAGCTCGACCTATGCAGAGAATGGTACAGACAGCAGGGCCGTTATCAGCCACGGTGAGCTACAGTACAAAGCCCATGCGCAAAATGTTGAGAGAGAACAGTTTAGGAGTTTAGGAATAGTTTGTTTTCAACAGTCGACCCCCATGCCCCAGCTACAGCTCCACACACTTGCCGAAAGGTGAGCCTGAAGCAGTTGCCGACAATTCTTGCAGAGCCGAAGTTGCTTGTCTGTGATGAAGGCCCATAAAGGAGGGGAATAAAACCATATGTGAGCCAAGACGCCACGTCAGCCTTACTCTTTAGCACAGGGATATCCACTGGGCGGCCGGAATCTGGGGTCGCAGCTACTTCTGCTGGAGCTAAAGCCACTTCTTCAGCTTTAGCAATCTGATAGCTAATCGAGTTGAAATTGGAGAGCGAGGGTGCCAACGCAGACTTTAGCGGGGACGCAATGCCGTCTCCTGCTTCATATATTTTTGTAATCTCGGACGCATACGAGAGGAAAAGCAAGAGTGATGCAAGGTAAAGCAAGGAAATGACAAGCTGGGAAACAGGCTGCCTCTGCTTTAGCAGTTGCTGTACTTCTTCGACGTTTTTGGCCGATTCCTCAAATCGAATGGGGAAAAGCCGCCTTCTGAACATCTCCCTCCTCATAAGAGGCGTTTGCCCTCTAAGTACGTCTCCGACGCTAGTAGCATTTGGTTCGCCCAATAGTAGACGTTTCTCTAGAGACCTTCGCTTCGCCCTGCTTTCCTTTTTAGTCAGCGATGTCGTGCGTTTTGGTGACAGTGGAGGCCCGGTGCACTCTTTGTGTTCCCCTGTCAATTCAGCCGCTGCGGCGTCTTCCTTTCCTCCTTGCAGTGGATTCTCTCTTACAGGGTAAAGCGCGTCCTGCTCGTCCGGTTGGAGGCTCCCGCTTTGCCGCGCCATTGAACGGAGTCTCTACGGCCTACTGTAGCAGACTCCGGCGAATGTGGGGGTGAGCAAAAATAAGCGCACATTGCATAATGAGCAGTAGAAACAACGAAATAATTGCTGATTTGTTTCAACATTTCTACACCTCAGTATCCAACCTTTGCTGGTCTGCTGGCGGACAGTGCTGGATCGTTCGGCAGTCTCTGGTTGCCTGGCCGGCGCAAGGGCTCAGCAAGACTTCGCGATATCTCATGCCTCCATAGACACGGGAAACCAAGGTAACGTCAACAATAAAAACTCTAAGGTTTTTAACTGAGACACTTATTGGGTAGGAAATCAGAGTGGTGGCAGTTTTCGGGGAGCTGCCGACGGAGAATACCGGTCACCCGCTGTGGATTTGCGGGCAGTGGGTGCCGATCTATTATATTGCGAATGGCGTGTCCAGCGAAACCACAGGCAGTTTACGAAACACAAGTTTTAACCATATTTGGGGCACTGCAGCCTGCTATTTTCGGTGTGTCATCGAGTTCGTGGCAACGCCATAAACGCACTGCAGGGCCTAGGCACGTGAGAGTGAAACGCTGTAAACGTATTGTAAACGGGTCAACTTCGACTAGTTTGACATATTTCACAGGAGAGTAATCTCTGTAAACTAGAAATTTGTCGGTTGTTACGAGCACCAAAAACCGCTTATCCCTGGGACCTTACTGGGGAACGGGACTTGCTCGGTTGCCACAGACCATTCAGGAACGCCTTGATCAAGGCTTCGTAAAGGCTTTGCACCTCCAATTGCTGTTTCACATCTGTTCTACCCTTCTAATTCAGGAGGTTTGAGTACATCAACATCCCTCGACGGGTATGAAGGGTTGTTCCAGCATAACTCGACGCTGGGCTCACGTTCAGTACGTTTGAGGCGACGAAAGGTAGCATAAACGTTCTTTCCTGTAGTCTGTGCTGCTAGATCTCGGATAAGCACAGCTTTCGCGTAAGCTCTACAAGTCAGTGGTTAAGTTCTGCTTTACATGCTGCCTATCCTGCAGTTATAACTAGCTCAAGCATTCCTTGTATGTACTTTAGTTTTCACTCCTCTTCCGTTTACTTCCTTGATCGATACCGATACCGTAACTATCTTCTCGTCCAGCCTTACCGATTAGTCATATCTCAAGGGTATTAATTTGGCGATATGCAATCAATCTGGTTCTTTCCCGCTTTATTTGAGGGAACTTTTCAAATCTTATCAATGGTGTTGGCGGCTGCATTTTTGAATGCTTGTCACAATGCAGATTCGGCTTCCGTAGAGCCGATGCTTGACCATAATCGCAGCCAATGCTGCCTAGGTCGCAACACTTCTGTGACATCATGCCTTGTAGGCGCAGGACAAATAGCGGATGAAACTTCCAGACTCTAGGATCTGTTGCGCGTCTCAGTCGCTGCACTCATTTTATTAAAATGGAAAAGGCATCCCTCCAGAAGCGTTGTCGCACGCGCGGCATAGCCTGTTTGCCGCTTGTGGTGCTGCTGGCGCTCCGTGGGCATCAAGTGCGCTGCACCTAAAAGTGTGCTCCAGCTACTTGAACAATTCTTGGTTTAGTCCTGTGCAGAGAAGCACAAAGCCCATCGAGCTAGACGCTTCCAGTTCAATGCAACTATCTCGGCACGTGCCAAATGTTTTCACCTCAAAAGCAGCTAACAATGTCTTGAATCGACTTCCCCCCGTCGTTTAGAGTTTGTTGTAAAAGCTGCAAAGCCTTGTTACTCCCCTAATTTCACCTCAAAAGCCGCCAACAAGGTCTTGAATCGACTTCCCCTCATCGTTTAGAGCTTGCTCTAAAAGCTGCAATGCCCTGGTGCTGTCTTGTAACTCCTTCTTTAACGAGGCACTGCTGGCCGTCTTCGCAACGTGGCCCTTCTTCAGCTTCGTCTTGGACTTCTTCTCAACCATTTTGCCACTTACTTCAAACACCAAGGCACCACTAAGGCTTTCAGCTGTGGAATCGTCGACTACAATGGTGAAGCTCTGAATACAAAACAGCTCGAAGGTGCTGAATCTAAACTTGTATTTTTCTGTATACTGTCTTCCGCGTAAACAGCGAAGGTAGCATAAAAACAAAATGGCTGCCAGGTATCGCCAATGCAACTACTTGCCCTGGTGGCCTGCGGGGGCCAATGTAGGCTGACAAACCCTTGAATTGTTAAAAACAGGATTGCGGGAAGCTTGTTCCAGGGATATCATGGAAACATCTGTTTCCCCATCCAGCCATCTGTAAATAACCTGCATCGTATGAGGCCGTATGCTGCTTAGATTCTTTAGGATTCAACTTTTCTGACACATCTAGTAACTCGTTTCGGGACTAGTCACTCTAAGCGCGTCCCTCCACTTGCCTGGGGGTGTTTGCAAAGCTTTTCCGGCAAATCCTTTGCCGAGTGAACAGTAATTGTAAGGGTCATCTCGTGGCCTTTGATGTCCGCCACTGACTGAAGTGCGTCTATGTTTACTTCTTCCTCACTGTGATCCTGGCTGGTGTTTCAGAAACAGTGGCACACGTTAATGTCTATTTAAATGATTTGACATGGTTTACAAAATATTTGCGCGTGTAAGGGAGGTCGCTGCTGCTCAGTATTTTGCCCTGTTCTATTTATTTTGCGTAATTTAAATGCTGTCGTACCTATCGGCTCTGTCGGATTTCGAAGCAACTTCAATGCCAATGGAAAGGGTAAGCTTGCCGCACCCTTTTCCATTGGCATCAATGATTGGGAACACTTCAGAATCAACAGGCAACAGGCAGCGAATTGTATCAAGGTACAAGTAGCTTTCTCCAATGACCTGGGACGCACGTAGCACCAATTGTTTCGGGGTTGAACTTCAACCCTGTATCACCTCGTAAGCTGGGTGGTAGAAGAGACGTCGTCGTGCGCAGATGTCAGAGAAATGCCGGTACGTTGCATGCATGCCATGTTAGGCATTCATATCTACATATGTGCCCCTCTACTCTGCCGCCCTAACCTGGTAGCTGTCCATATCCAAAGCGAAAGGATCTGCTAGGCCCTCTTTCAGATATGACGTTGTCCTGGATCCTGCCGCCCAATGCGTGTACAGTTCCCTCATTTCAAAAACTTTTTTTTCGAATAAGTCCAAGTTCCATAGCTGCACAACATCTGAATCTACTCTCTGTACGCGGATTACGATCTCTGTTTGCTGCAAGGAGGTCCCTATCAGGGTGCTCCTTAGACCACCAACGCTTCTTAACTTTGTGTTTAACTTGAGCGAAAAGTACACGCCCACTCCAAGCTCTTGGGCATATCCATTTGCCTCTTCCACAAGCAGCGCTGTCTTGCCGATAACCTCTTGTAGGAAAACTTGAGCTGCCCTTTCAGCGTCTTGCCGCTTTGCCTCCTCACTCTGTTCCCTTTCCAGCAGAAGGCGCCTTGCCCTTAACTCATCTTCCTTTCTGTTTAACTCCTGCAGCATAGCTTGTTTTTCAGCCGCAATCACTTTGAGTTTTTTCTCTGCTTCTGCTTGGTCTTCTTCACTGGCAAGCACGAGAGCTTCTTTGTCCTTGACTTTCCTAAGTAGTTCCTTTTTTTCAGACTCGAAACGCCGCATATCCGCTTGCAACGATTCCCACTTTTCCTTGTATTTGAGTTCAGATAGGCTGGCCTGAGGAGTTTGTTGTGTCGCGCATTCATCAATAACATCTTTTGTCACCTCTCGCATTCCCTCTTCCCACGACGGCAGCGTCTTGTCCGTATCTGTTGGGTCAACAAAGACGTACATATTGTTGTGCCCAAATATTACTCTGTCCTTGTGCTCCAAAAGTTTTGACTCGTTCTCTCTAAGGATACTCCCGTTGATAGCCGTCTTCCCGTGCGCTGTTAGCACCACTTCATAGACTGTTTCACCGCCGTTGTCTCCCTCCTTTTGGATTTGCCTTACATCAACGATAGCGTGCATGGGAGATACTCCAAGGCCACCAATGCGAAAAGTAGGCTCAATATCCCCCCCTGGCTTCCCAACAGTGCTGCTGCCTTCTTTCAGTGCGAAAACGATCTTCCCGGATAAGAGCGGATCTTCATTGAGATTACTCAGATACGGTGTCGTTAGCTGTTCTGTACCCCTGATTTCTACACCCGTTGGCCTCCTATTTCTTGCAGCTTCAAGTTTATCTTGCCATGACATTGTCATTTCTTGCAAGGCCCTTCTGTTTGCCTCAAGTTCCTCTTCGTACTGCCTTCGGATTTCCTCCACCCCCTGAGGGTCAACCGCTGCACCAGGGGCGGTATCTGGCAAGCAACCGCCCATAGCCTACAGCCAGTCGCATCTCATATGTGACCCAAAACTCACTTTGCCATCGTGGGCAACCCTGATGATGGAACGCAGGCTTTTGTACGGCTGTGATGCAGCGATTGTTGCACTGAATCATGCAAAAACCTTGGCGTCTAATAAAGATAACAATAGGGGTTCACTGTGCAACTCCAAAGGTGCATAAGTGGAAACATCCATACTAGAGAGTAGGTCTAACACCAAGGGATATCTTTCGCAAGGATGCAAAGCTTTGGGCTCCTCTGCAAAATGTGGAGAAATTGACACACTGTCTTCAGCCTTTCGTTTTCTTCTCGAAGCTCCCGAATGAGCTTTTCGAGGGGGTTCTCATTGACCGTAGCTTCGTTTTTTATTTGTTTAACTCTATCTGAGGTCGCACGATGTTGCAACGAGATCACTTGCACGGTCTGCAGGCTTGAAAAACGCTAGGGTAAGTATGCTCATCGAGTAGCTAGAACTGTTCCCCAGCACGATGCCCCCCGAGGAAGTCATCTCATGCCCAGCAGCAGCGTACCTGCGTAGCGGAGAGTGCTAAGGGTCTCTTCATAATTTACTGTGGCGGGGGACAAGGCTGCTATCATACACGTCTTGCTGTTGCCCCCAAGAGCTGTCTGCAAGATGCGTGTGAGGGCAGAGTCCCTATACGGCACAACCTGCACCGAGCAGAAACGCACCTGGGATCATGGTATATAAAGCATATTATGTATGTTCAAAACGGGAAGAAGTTGTTTTGGTTTTAGCTAGTTTAGAGGCGCGCAAAACACAGATACTCTCAAGCATCTTTGCTAGCGAGGCCAGTAGTTTTCAGCGACAGGTTAGCCAATGATGTCCTAAGTGCACCGCGTCACTAGTAATGAGTTTCAGGCATTTCAAGCAAGAAAAAGTGCCGGAGACACTGACGTACATAGGCGTTGGTGGGGGGATTCCCAACGTTTGAATACACCCACATCTATCAGTCCAGTGGAAGTGAACGGGAGAATGCTAGGGCTAGCAACCGAGAGAACAAATCCCCTCAAAGCCAAACAAATCAGCTCCTTAAGCTCAGCTTCACACGAAACATTTCCTACTATTGGAGATACTTTGTGTACTTTTTTCACAAGTGCGCTTTGTGAGGTGTACTGCAGTATTTTTCGCTTATCTGTAACGTTTAAATGTGCCTCTCACCTGCCCCGGCTTGAGTTTGCCAGCTGCTTTGTCTGCAAGAGCGGAAATAACATTTCCTAGTGCACTCAGGCTTTGGTTAATGGCACATCCTTCTTTCAAACGGTCACCTGTTGCGCCCGTAGATCCAGCTCTTTCACTCCCCGCAAGGTCAACCAAGCTTATCTCTGAAGACTTTTGTGAAACTGGTTCCCCGCTCCCAGCTGCACAAGCCGAAATAGTATGAAGAGCAAATATGTCGTGTCACGATAGTGTACGGTGCCACAGAAACCGATAATAATCTTAGTTCATGACAAATATGCTATAATCCGTGGTTGGTGCATTCCCGTATCTATTGTTGCCCTGGCAAACTTCCATGTAGGAAAGCTATTTTGCCTTCTATGGTCTGGAAATTGTTTCAGATCTCTAGCTGTGCCCTCTTTAGACCTTCACGCAGGCCGCTTGTAGTAGTCCTCCAGTAGTGCAGTGCACTACCAGGCCTGATCCGCTGTCTGTGAGTCATCCACGCAGCTGGCGCTGACGGACCATCGATAGTAACTTGCCGAAAGTTTATTTGCAGCACAGTGTGTGCACGTGATGATGTCGCGTTCATAAGAGTCGCTCCTACCGTCCGATTTGCTGTTCCTGCAATGCCAGCCAGAAGCGCGAGTTCACTGCTCCTCAGGGAGGCACTAGTTATTCTGTACGGTCACATACGTTCCGAGTTCAGAGATAGCCACGAGTGTAAATATCTGCGAGCCCGTGCAAAGGGATACTTCTATACGGAAGAAGGCTTAGTGCAGCTTGTATTGCTCCGTCGCACCTGGACAAAAATTGCAACAAGAATGCAGTCACCTCATGGCTATACCATGGCTGCTCGCTTGCCATCGTTGCTATGGCATCTGCAGCTGTGACAAGCTTTGCATGTATCATCAATCTGGTTGGTTCCAACCGAGCGTTGTTCTCACCTTCATCAAGTTTTGCCTGGATAGCAGCATATGAATCAACAGGGCACTTTGTGAGATCTTGCACAAACGTTCCGAGTTGTGGGGTGTGCCTGATTTTGAGGCCTCCTTTGGGCCTTTTTTCTATCGGCATCAAAAGGTCTTGTACTTGTTCGTTATAAATCTCAAGCATGCTGATTTGCACCTCGGCTAGTAGATTAGGATCTGTGTTCGCATCAATGCGGGCAAATATCTCTTCGCATGCACGAACAATGATGCCTTTATTAGCTCCGTATCCAACCATCGAGTAGCTTTTCCCCGCCCCAGTCTGGCCATAGGCAAACAGACATGCATTGTAGCCTTCGTACGCGTTGTTTAGCACATCCTTCCCAATTTCATTGTACAGACGTTGCTGATCTGCATATTTTGAGCTAACGGGGCGGGAGTAGCCTGTTTCGTCGTTTTCGAAGCCATCGTGGGACCAGTAAGAGTAATCGAAGGAAAACGTCTTTTTGCCGCCCTTTGGATCTTCAATGTTGTCAATTGTTGTGGCCTTCCCCTCCATACTAATGCACAGCTGTGCATTCATGTTTTTCTCACGTTCGTTGAAGGGCCGAACACGAACCGCCACTTTGACTGACGACATCCTGCCTGCGCCTCCTGAGAAAGGCACTTCTGTCCACTTTTATTTCAAGTAGAGGGTGCTTGGTGAGCACCCAACCGGGCTTTCTGCCACGAGCAAAGAACTGGCCCGTGGACCCACACGCAGGACTTAAATGCCTGCCGAAAATTGTTAGGTCTCCCTTCTTCCTCTGGATATGGTTAACTGACATTCATATTGGGTAACCAGCAGGCCACCATACTACGTCAGATTCCCCTCTACACTCTCTGAAAGACCGCTTCAGGGCCAGTGACCCTCCAAGTGTTCTCAGCACATGCCGCAGTGGACTAGGTAACCGTCCACAAGCACACACCTCCTTATTCACCTCCTTAGACGGTTTAGTCTATGGTGGAATAGAAACTGCAAAATTCCTAGGACTTCGTTTGTGGACGGCCACAACCGACGCCGCGTCTCCGCTCCCGCGCGCGGTGGAGGCTTACACTTCAGGGGAGCAAAACAAACTGCAAATATACTTCCAAATACATATTTTAGCACTATTCTTAAATAGTTAATTGTTCGGAAGCCCTCAAACGGGGAAACATTTGGCGGCTAGCTTCGTTGGTGAGCAAAAGCCTGGGCTGATGAAACACTGCTGATGTGCAGTTGGGAGCGGGCACCGGTTGAGCGTGTTTCATGTAGACAAAGACCGGAACATTATCAGTGTATGCACTCTACATATTGTTCGCGGTCAATACACGCCTTTTTGGGTGGTCATACTGAGCGGATGTCTAGCAAGCGGCCAGCTTTGACGAGAGTGCTCGAGTGTAAAAGTTCAGCCTTCGCGTGAAGTACCAACTCCTTCTTCCAGAAGCAAAAAGCGGAATATTTTGTTTGTTATGTACAAATATGCAAATGCCACTTCTGCGGGCTAAAATAGGCAACCCATATGGGACCGCAAACTGCACACTAAATTCCCGAATAAGGGTTTTTCGTGAAGTGCACTCCGTAGTGCCTTTTTTCTGGTATCAGACGAATTACCACTTGAGCAAGTTTTGGGGAGACAAACAGAGGGTAAAGCGGGCTTCATCTGAATGCACTCCAGTTAAAACATACTACTCACAAGTCTTCGGGACTCATTAAAATCCTTTCTATGCTGCACAGTTTCCACTTAGCAGCATTGCTAATCTGGCAGTTTTGCCGTATTCTTTGGGCTGGCATGTGTTTCGTTAGCACATGGAGACCGAAAGAAGTGCGAGCGGCCACTTGAGAAAGTACTGAATAAGAGGCCCCAGATACACACGGAAAACGGAACATTGCTTTGATTGCATTCGTTCCTGTTGACACTTATTGCAGCAAGATTTTCAAAGACAATTTGTGGACTACCAAATTTGACCAAAAATCTCCGCACAGCCTCCTCGGGCGGTTTAGGATACAATTTGCCGTCCTCCGTAAATCCAGAACCTTGGATTATTCACGACAGAAATGGATGCTGCCTGGCTGTCAGATTGTAGTTTTATCCAGGCAGCATCCATTTCTGTCGTGAATAATCCAAGGTTCTGTGCAAGTGACCCTGCGGAAATCAAGCTCTTCTGCCGGAAGGAGAGCAAATCTTGGCTGCCGGGCTGGGGGTGCTTCACAGATTACATCAAATAGTAATGTGGGCTGGAACAGCCAGTGACTGTACACGAGCAGCACCTCATTTCGCTTATCAGTTGCTGGTGGTGCTGTTTTCCAAAGCTGTTCTCTATAGCGCTTTGAAGAGCTGAGTTTAAGTATGCAAACGAGAAGAAGTTCAGAGGCAATAGAACTTAATGCACGCAATCTAACCAACACATTCATAGTGATCGTGCGGCAAATGTCTAAGCACGCAAAGTATCAGTGGCAAAACCGAGTTTCCTGCCACTTCTGCGACCGGGTAATTAAACAAAGCCTTTCTCCAGAGCCTGGATGAAAATGAAAAACCGTTCTAAGCTCCCAGCCTCCTCGTGCGAGGCAGTACCTTTTAAAAGGTGTCAAGGATACCCTTTACCCCTTTGGCGTTCTTATAGGGTCATCCTCCATTCGAGACTCAAGAATTTCCAGTTCCCGCTTTTGTAACTGGAGTTCCTCTTGCCTATCTTGCAGTGCCTTTTCAATGTATTTTATATAAGCCGTCAGCCTCTGTTGCCCATTGACCACGTGAGATGCGTAGACTGACAATTCATGCCGCAGATGGCCCTCTTGCTGGGCCACTTCGCGAGAAAGCCTAGAGAGTTCTGCGTACGTCTCACTCTCTACCTGTTGTAGGAGGGACACCACATTGCCGCAGCCGACGCTCAACTGCGTCGCCATCATGCGGAACCTGTCGACAAAAAAAGCTACTTCTTGGGCTGCATATGAACGAACTTCGTCTGGCAACGATGCATACTGCTCGTCAGATAGGGCACTGGTGACCACATCGGGAGGCATTTCCACAACCTTTAGCGGCTTCTCCCGCCGCCTCCTCTCGGCTTCCTCTACCTTTCGCAGCTCTTCAACCATATTTTGTTGCTCATTTGCCGCCAACTTTCCAAAATTGGTTATTGTATCCTCGTGTAGGTTTAGGCTTTCCCTATCTTCCTGTTTTCGTCGCTGTTGCAGCCTTGTTTTTTTGGAACCCAATCTGCACATAAGCTCCGAAAAAAAGAGCTGTACAGATTCTAGTACGGAACGATGCTCAATCTTCCCAAGCCTCTCCATTGCTTTGAGTTCGGCCGAGCGGAATGCCAGCGATCGAAGGAGCACGCACAAGAAAAAGCTGAAACAAATGATGCCCATAAAAAAGAGATAGGGGAAAATAAATGCCCCAGCCATGATGGCATCCGCCTGAAAGAGTTGCGATAAGGGGAAGAAACCTGTCGTCAGCATGATCGTGGATGTAAATGAATTCTTGAGGGTTGAGTAGCTTTCCAATTGGCGCCCGAAGGACAGAAAGCATAAATAGGAGAAGCCGATGAACACCAGTGTTGTTCCTATCAATACCTGGACCATCTCCTCCGCTGCAGAAGCAAGTGCGAAGAACATCAGGGTTATGCGCTTGCGTTTGCGTCCAATACGTAGCAACCGAAGAAATGCTACTGCCAAGATAGCAGCAGCTAACTGCGCATAGGTGCGCAGTGAGGCAGCTGTTGAACTGACGGCTTCGAAGAGCACCCCAGCTGCTGCAGTTGCTTCTGCTTCCTCTGTGCCACCGGCCGCAGCAGCAACTGATGCTGTAGCGAGGTCGTCTGCTAAATTGAACACTTGGGAGTGCGTCGAAGCAAGCACGTGAAATGTCCACACAACGACTGAACCTGCCAGCACTCCAAACCCAATGAAATCAAACAGATTAAAGAGGTCGTCTACGAAGAAAACCCCCAAGCACAAGCCAAAACTGTAATCTTCTCGGTCTTGCTTTAAGCGCCTTCTCAACCTGTGGAGCTCCACGAAGAATGAGCAGCCAAAAAACAAAAAGAGCGCAACGCTGGCTACCTGCAAAGCGATAGCAGCCATCGCTGTCGAGTGCCAGGTGGCGTATGGTTGCAACTGCAGCACAATAAACGAACGCATGCAGCAGCGAGATTTCATAGTACACAAATCATAGGTACTACGTCAGGCTTGCACAAGCGCGCTACCATTGGTGCTAGGTGAATATATTTTTGGATGTTGTAGAATCACCTCATATGCTTCAACAGAAAGGCTAGGCGCAACGGTACCACCACGGTCTCGGCGAAACCCTACAGACAGCTCCAGTATCACGTTGTCAGAGTTGGGGTTTACCAGAACAGCGTAAAATGCCAATTCTGCACCTACATCCCGCAAGACATCTTGGTGTACGAGTTCGTTTAAGAATACTCGAAAAGCGGCAGGTTCGAAAAGCGGCTGATAGTCGCACTGGAGCGACTCGCACGTAAAGCCCAGCTGAGCTGGGTACATTGATTCACCACGCAGGGATAAAACAACACGAACAGACCGTACAATAGTCGCACTGTTCCAGCTACACAGCACGAGTTGCTCGTAAATTGTGCCTGCAGTCACAGAGAAACACAGTTTAGCTGGTAGAACTGACAACGACAGCAAGCCACATGGCGAACACATGGTGCACAAGCTGGCTGAGCTCAGACTGGTGTCCCACCTACTGAAATCAAACGCAAAGCGAAGAACCTACCAGCTGGGGTTGTTAATCGTGGGAATACGTCATCGAAAAACGCAGGAGGAGTAGGTGTAGAAGCTAAAAGACTCATTAGCCCGTCATCAGCTAATAGCCAGCTATACAGAGTTTTAGGCGAGTTCACGCTAAAGACGTGCTGGCTAGGGAAACTTATTTTAGCGTTAATATCCGGTAAGCCTGTAGAGGGATACCACGCGGATAGGAACGGCACAATGGCAACAGTTTGAGCTTTCGCTACTGCTTTTGGAATTCCTACCTGGGTGGCTATCCTTGACGTAATACCCATTCAGCGTTTGACCTAGTTGAGCCAGGATATGCAACGAACTACAAATGTCATGGAAACTAGTTGACTCATGAGGATTCCGAGTGTATGCGCCGCACCCAGTGAAGAATCCTTGCAGGTGAATTTGACAGCATCCAATGGAAACGTAGTCTTAGAAGTCAATTTCCCAGCCATTTCCCTCATGTCCGCAGCCGAGTCCACCGATAGCTGCACAAGGGTCAGAATATCGGCTTACGCACAGATATAACTCTGCAGGGACGCGATGCCCGGCCTAGGAACCTCGTGCCTCAGAATAAACCCGAATATAGTGTTACTAGCGGAGAGGGCTATAATATCGGGCAGGAAATCATGTTTCGGTAGGAGGATTATTACGTATTTCTTCGAACTCACTTGCAAGCTAACAGTAGCGACTATGATGGCAACAAACGCGACTACGAAAAGCTTCTTCCAAGCATCTTCGTTGTCCTCCTGGGTTTGGTTCCTTACAAGGACGTATACCTGGAGGCGGTCGCGGACAGCAAGTACTGCACTATTTTGTACAGTGGAAAACATTTCAAAGGCAACAGAACTTCGCAGCACGACACGAATAGCACGCTCTTTACGCTTATAAAATACCTTAGCAACAGAAGGGGAAGGATACTCTGTCACGTGGGTACGTGGAATGTCCGGTGTGAAGTACCAGTTCGACCTGTCTGTCACGCCAGCCACGTCAAACCCGCTGAAGCAGCCATATGTCCTGGAGTACGTGCCTGCAGAAGACCGGCAGCTATCAACATCCAATCAAATTCCTTACATGCACTGTAAATTCTTCGCCTTTGGGCAGCCGCTAAATTCTGCATTAACTCATCTGCATGCGGCCTGCCTGATTAAAGGCCAGCACGTGCACCGAAAAGCAACTTGTTTTCAGAAGGCAATACATGTAACGCAATACCGTTTCAGCGCAATGAAAGTCAAATTGGGGGATGCGTCAGCGGTTAGTGCTAGTATTGAGTTCAAAAACTTGAGGTATACCTATGCTCGCTGGGTCCACATAAAACGCTTGTTCCCCTCCTGTCTGCAGACCGTATTTGCTCCGGGGATCTTCCATGCCAATTGCATTCCAGACCCACGGGGGGTATTGGGGGGGTGAGCAATTGTCTTCCTCGACTGAAGGCTCTTCTTCTTCCTCTCGCCGCTCTCTCCTGTAAAAATCCTTCCCCTTTCTTTTATTTACACGGTGCAATGTCCCTTTGGCCATTTTCTTCTCTCTGAGCTCCCTGGCCTCTTTGATATCATCGTCCAACACGTAGTTAGCGCTTTCATCAAGGAGCGCCACTTTTTGCGTCTTCCAACATCCTATCATAGCCTTCCAGAAAGCAGCACAGCCAGCCCGTAGGCCATGCACGAACCACTCGAAACGCGTCCGAAAGACTTCCTGTGCAGCAGCCATGAACACAAGACAATCTCGCCAGCCAATACAGCCGACCCTTCTGAAGTGTAGACTCCAATAATGCACGGAATATGGACGGAAAAAAAGTTAACGGCGTGAATTAGACTTTCGCCTAGTTTTCAAAGCCAAATGGTAACTGCTACCCGTCGGGCACTGCATGCAAGTCGTAAACACGCTTTTCCGCAGTAGTGACTTGGGCTCTTTACCTGTCCTTCGAGTTTGTACTTGATGACACCCTGTTGCACTGACTCCGCACAAAAGTCGTGCTTTCTCAGCACCACTGCAGTTACGATGGTAAATCCAAAGGCACAAAAAACCAGGAAAAGGGGTACGAAAAACATTCCAGCAAGGATAGGATTGACAGACGTCATCGTGTAGAGATTATAGTTCCCAAGGGTTCCACCTAACAGAAAGGCCGCAGATGTCGTTAAGCTGCAGAACAAAAAACGAAGATGTTGCACGGCTCTGGGGGATATACTCGACCGACTCCATTTTCGGATGCACCTCTTTTTTGAGTGCTGAATACACAGGTTTACGAAATAGAAGGGTTTTGAAATGGTGCAGACGATGGGGCCAACGCGGGGTGAACTTGCCTTTCGTAGTAGCCAGCAAAACTCCGAGTGGCGGCTCCAAATGATATGTTTCCAAGAGAAACAAACACCAAGACGATGGCCAGCATTCCTATGCTAGAAGCCAGTATGTAAAACTTGACCTTGCGAAATGTCATTTGTAAGGACTTGGTTCCTATGCCTGCAGTAGCGGGGACCAACCTAGTTATCAAGATGCACCCTGTGAGGGCCGTGAGGGATCCAAATACAATGCATGCCTGCTGAGCTGCGTCATTTGCACGAAACAAATTGTAGTAGCTACGGATTAGCTGGATAAAACCTGATCCGTCCACTGCACTGGGCGCCTCAAGAATGTCGTAGTATCCAGTAGCGCCTATCGCTGTCCCAATTTTGGGAGCCATTAGTGCGATAGCTTGTGCGGCGGCAAACGAGGAGAGGAAACTAAGCAGCACAAGAAGGTGAAATAGTAGGAATATCGTCCAGCCTCCTTTAAGCCAAGTTTTAAAACCCAACTTTTTCATTTCCGCGTACTCGCACAGCAAGTACAGAAACACAAATACAAGCATCAAACCCAGTGACGTGTACCGCACAAGACCATCAGACTGTGCCGAGAAGGATATCAGGGACGAGACCCACACCTGGGGGCGCTGAAGAGTGCCTGAATATGCAAGTTGCACACAACAAAACATTTTGCAGAGCTGGAGGTCGAAAGCCTCCAGAATATTCCTGCTGGGAGTGAGTGTGAAGAGTACCTGAGCTTGTGAAAGAAAATAGGACCGCGCAGTGCGAGAACGTCTCTGTGACCGGATTGATGGCGAAGAAGTCAACAACAGTGGAAATCGTCCAACGATCGGCAATTACTGGCAACGGGACAAACCACGGAGGGTAGCGAGACGCGGCCTGGTTCTGCTGTAGTGCATTTTGAGCTGCTTGCATTGAATCTGGGGTAAAGCACAATGCACTGCTCCGTAACTGCCCCATACATTTCAGATGTTACATGTGGAGTAAAAGGCATTCGTGCACTTGTGTCTAAGCTGTTATGCAATGGCCATACAACAACGCTCACCTTCGCAAATTACTTGGTAGTGCCCTCCCCTTCGGTGAAAAGCCTCGTCTTCTCCAGTGGGAGCGAACGGATAGGAGTATGTGAACTTGGAGCCTGGGGGACTGGTGAGGGGGTTGTCAGACCTCAGCTTTGCTGCTGCAATTGTGGAGGCGGCGCCACGCGCCGCTATGGGCCAAACCCCTTCATACCCCAAGTCGAACCCATCAACGTCTTCTCCGTCAACCTGTACAAAGAAGGGTGCAGACAGAGGAGAGGTCTTCACCCCCCACTGTATACGAAAACACCTGCACTCTGGCCTCCACGCTCAGAGGCGTGCATTGAATGCTCATGGAGAAAATCAAGAGTGGCGTCCATCAGAAAACACCGAATGGTCACCAGGGTGGAGGGGGTTTCAACAGTGGATGGCTCTTGCTCCAACCCAGCTTCTCACATACTTGACGAAAGGTGAGCCTAAAGCAATTGCCGACAATTCTTGCAGAGCCCAAGTTGCTCGCCTGTGATGATGGTCCATAGAGCAGAGGGATAAAGCCGTACAGAAGCCAAGAAGCTACGCCAGCCTTACTCTTCACTGTGCGGATGTCCACTGGGAAGCTTGAGGCCGGAGTGGCAGCTACTGGTGCAGGAGCTGAGGCACTTGGTCCAGCTTTTGCCACCTGATAGCTAATCGAGTTGAAGCTGGAGGGCGCGGGCGCTAAGGCAGAATTTAGCGGAGATGAAATTCCCTCTGCTGCCTCGAATATCTTGCTGACTTCCAAGGCGTAGGAGAGGAAAAGAAGCAGCATTGCAAGGTAAAGCAACGAAATAACCAACTGACCGACAGGCTGTCTCTTCATGAGCAACTGCTGCACTTCTTCGACATTCCTTGCAGTGTCTTCAAACCTAATAGGGAAAAGCTTTCGCCTAAATATGTCCCTCCTTAGGAGTGGGGTTTGCCCTTCAAGTACATTACCAAGACCAATTTGATTCGGATCTTTCAGCAGAAGCCGCTTTTCATTGTGCTTCTGCTTTGCCTTGTAGCCCACATCAATCAGCGCCTTCTTCTCTTCTGATGTGCTGGCAGCCCCCCCAAACCTCTTCTCTTCCTTGATTGCCGACACAGCCGCTAAGTTGGCTTCTCTCTCCCATTGCTGCCGCTGAGTTAGCTGACGTAGCACATTCTCCACACCACCTTGGAAATTGACGCCTCCTTTCTGTGCCATGGCGAGTCGGCACAAGGTTAGAGGTAACTCAAATACTGGTAAATATCTATATTGACGCTATTGAATGGACAAGCTTCAACCACGAAGGGAGAGTCGATTGTATTCTGCCACCGGCAAGGCTGTCACGTCGTCAGTGGTGACCTCCTCACATACTTGCACCCACTGGTCCATGTCCAAACCTTTCGATGTTGTGAAAACAAATTTAGCTGTATAAAAGTATCCTATTGGTGGCGCCTCCGCACCCAGGCCCGACGCAAAACCAACGCGATGCGGTTGGGGTACTCGAGTGTTCAGGGCACCCCGCTGGTGGGCCACGAAGCACTGGGAAGCGCCGCAGGGCATTTCCTAGCATTTAGTGTCAAGCAGGCTGTTTTACTTCTCTAAACATAATAATACGTGATTTTGAGGCTGCAAACTCCACAACTGCTCCAGATTACCTCCCCATCCCCTCGACACAATCTCGATCCGAGAACAGCCAACTGCTCACGCAAGGAGCTCCATTTCTGCAGCACCCCATATTTCCGGTCCTTTATAAAGTTTACATTAGTCTTGTGGAGTTGGAGAGAAATTCCTTCGAGTCATTCCTAACATTCACTTAAGCGGTAAATAAGGCAACGGTTACCAGGTGCCTCCAACTGGCTTGCTAATAGCCAAATGCCAGTAGCCTTCCAACACGATAGTGGAAGCTGCTACCCCGGTAAGCTGTTAACGAGTAATGTGACTGCAGATAATGCTTTTTGCAGAGCGTGAATTTTGACCTTCCTGGCAGGTAGTCCGTGGGGCGGGCAACTTCGACAGCAAAAGCTCTCTCCGCGGCCTTCGAATGCATGACACCATGCTTACACCTGCAGGCACGCTTAATTCGTGTGACCTCGCGAGGAACAGCGCGGAATGACAAGCGCCACATACAAGGACAGTTAAACGGAAAAGCGGACGCAATGGGGCAAGCTAACAGCATCCCAGGTTTCGTGGGGCTGCCACCGGAAAATCGTCTGCGCTGTACCGTAGACTACAAATGTTCTTTTGTGATAATCCTTCACGAAGGCGTAAGCGTTTTGATATAGAGAACACATGTTCTGTTGCGTGAGTCAGTCATAAACTGCATAACCAGCGCGGGCGAGACGCTCCCTTTATGCCCTCTAGTGCCGCGTACAAAGTGGTCTGCAGGCACCTATGCGGCCAAATAGCTTCAGAACATCGTGTTTGTGTGATTGAAGTTTTCCCTAGATGAGTAGTTGTGGCTGAGGCTGAGGTGCAGGTAGGGGCTTCATAGACTGGCAGCAGAGAACCCGATGTTGCAGCACGCCCTTCGCTATGATACAACCTCTTGAAGCAGTGAAACAGGTTGCCCTTGCTGAAGACACCCTTCCACTGAATTTCCCGTTAATTGCTTATTGCTTAGTGGCATCATGGCATTTCTTCTCTCCACCTGGCATGCTTCCTTACTCGTATCGTTACAGCATAGGAGCAAGCCAGTAGCAGCCAGTTTCGTGCTCCTCTGGCAAAGTGTACCGTGTGCCTCAGCTACTGAATAGCTCCAACCCACCACTATAAGTTTTCCAAATGAACACTAGAACTCAGAAGCGTGCACTGCTATTCACTACCTTGTAGAGACTGTAGTCACTCTGTGGGGGCTGCAAAACTGCAGAGATTCTACGCAAACATACGCTTCTTTGTAAGGGCAGCACGCTCTACAAGGTGGCTCGTCACTGGAGTTGGAGAGCAACACAGAGCACATTATGGTGTGGTCCAGAGGTGCCAGAGTAGCAGCAGCAGCAAATATTATATGATATTCTCGATTCCTCAACCTTGCAGCGTATTCTGACGTCACAGCTGTCATAACGGCAGTTAGCTCTGGATAATCCAAGGGACAGATCAATTTCCGTATATTTGCTGTTCTTTTGCTGTTAGGACTTGTTGGCACGATCTGGTGGAGATCTAAAGTGAAATCTGTGCCAATAAGTCCTGTTTCACTTTGGATCTTAACAAGATCGTTTGAAATTTGTACGTTTAGCCAGCATATGGACGTTGTGGCTTCATATAGAATGCATTTGAGGCTCATGTTTTTGTGTTGAGGGCGATTTCTTTCAACAGCTGCACTGAGAGTCTGTCTAGCACGACGAATTCACGGGAAGCCCCGCAAACGGCAGCGCGGAGGACTGTCAATATAATAAGGCTGCCAATAGCCTTCCCTAATTCTTAGGGAGCAACACCAAGAAATATGTGGAAACACCCAGTCTATTGCTGTTCGTGTTCCTCCTCAGCAGGTGCACCAGGGCGCAGGTCGCGAAGCTCGCGGGGCAGCTCCCCAAACGGAACCGTAGGATAATGCCAATATACGGATGCAGTGAAGAGTTCCATCTATTGACTTGCGCAGTAGAAGAGGTACGTACCTCCGTACCTCTGTGCAGGCACCGATGCACGCGGTGGTTTTACTGGGCGAACCCTAACGGAAAACCGTTACCAGGAGTGCAAGCTCCCCGTTCCCAGCCACTAGAGACAAGCGATTCCGATCCTTCAAAAGTTGTTCCTTCTATACGACAATAAACTTCAATCATTTTAGCTTGCAGACACGCAGAAGAGGGTCACAAGCAGGACGGTGCCACCAGTGTCTCCTCGTGCCTTTGGGTGTCCAGCCAGTGCAGTTGGTACTTACTTCTTTGCTCTTCGAGAGTATTTGAAAGCTATAATTGGGCCCTGAAATCAAAAAACACGACTGACTGGCAATGCATATGGTGCGCACGTTGCCATCAACGCTGGTCCCCACCCACTGCACGGCTACAAGGGGCATTTTACCACCTGGAAGCGTGAACATACCGAGTTACCTAACCGTTGCGAACTAATGAGGAAATGGTAGAATATGAGTAGAAAGCAGACGATTTTGCAGGCTCCACTGATATGTGTTTAGAAACGGCCCGCGCTGCACACGAGCGGGGACACAGGCTCCGCCCTCGCTTCTTGTAGCCGCCAGGGTTGTTCTCTTCCGGCGAGATGCTTTCCAGAACAGTTTCTTCAAATTCCACTCTATTCCATTTTCCTGGTGTTTTGGTTCGCTCCCTTGCTATCTTCGACTGTTTTGCTTTATTGACTCGGTTTCGGCCCTGCCAACACGCACTGGGCGAGCCATTGGTCTGCCGGTGGTCCATTGGGCTTCCAACTTGCACTTACGTGTGTTTCCGTGGGCTGTTTTTCCTGACTAGGTTCTGTTATTCACAGATACAGCTTAACAACTTCGAAGGAATCAAATTAGCGGCTGAAGCGGTGGAGTCCTAGCTGTTTCCTCACCTTGTGTGCGCTGCAAGATGGCGAATCCACGGATGGAAAAGACGGATGTCCCCACGTGGCTTGCGGACCAAATCAAAAGCGAGACTGGTAAATCTCTGCCAGAGATTGAAAGAGAGTGGACAACACAGCTAAGTGCTAGACACGACCAGCTGAGGACGCTTGAGCGGGAAGGGCACACAACTGCAGCCCGCTTTTTCCAGAAGGTTGCAGAGGAAGGCGCAGATAGGGTGTTTCTGGTTTATGGCGGGGCTCTTGAAGAAAACGAAGATAGAGATAGCTTCACACAGTGCTGCACGAGGGTTTTGACGTACCGCCACGTGGACCATGCCAGCAACAGCGTCTCAGCGTGGGCAACTAAACTAGAAGGCAAAAAACCTACGAAATGCAGTTCTTGTAAAAACAAAGAGCGTACTCAGTCATGTGCTGAATGTATAAGCAAATGCCGTGTAGCTGCCTTGATGATGCACAGCAGTCCGGAATATTTGATTGTGTTCTTTGGCCTTTTGAAGGCGGGCATCACCGTAGCACTGCTGCATCCTCAGCTCCGAGGGTGCCTCTTGAGAAGGGCACTCGTAGAGGCAAACGCAGAGGTGCTAATCTGCGACGACCTTACGCTGAGCTCCATGCGGACGGCGTGGCTGAAACCTTCAGGGGGAGAGCCGGACTCAGCGATTGCAGCGGTCCGTCGCGAAGACGAGGGGCAGCCAGGCTCCTATCCCTGCTCTGTGTACATCTGTGGACTGAAAGACGCGAACGAGCATTACGGAGAGCACAACCTGATCCCCCACGTGCACAGCATCGTGAAGGAGTTTCTCACGGAGGAAGAGGCAGCCCACCATCGGGAGAACACGGAAGTAAGATCGAAAGATGGACAGCACAAAAGCAAGCCTTCTGGATTCCCCTTGCTTTTGAAGGAGCCGCTGCGCAAGCTTATCGGATCTCATTCCGAACGGCCGGCTGCGGCGGGCGCACACTGCGCCGACATGTCCCTGCCATGCTGCTGCCTGTATACCGCGGACCTCGAAGGGCGCCTGCGCGCGACGTGGGTTTCGAACAGCCGTTTCCTTTCGGCGGGCTTTTGTTGGCAGCAAGCCGTGAATCTGACTGAGTCCGACCGCCTCTTGCTGGGAGTGCAACTGTCCCACGAAGTGGGGCTCCACGCGTTAGCAGCTGCAATTGCTTGTAAGGGGGCCTTGTTGCTGCGGTCCCGGACCAACTTGCTTAGCCTGTGGCCTGATGTAAAAGCCATGGATGCCACTATCCTCTGGCACACGGGGATGATGTGGTCTAGGCTGCTGAAAGCTCACGAAAGCTTCCAAGGGGGAGACGAAACGCAGCGCTTGGGGTCTTGGAGCGGAAGTCCGCAGCTGCGGGCAAGCATAGGAACCGGACTGGCTGGGGCTCTGTGGCCTGTGGTAAAGAATGTTTTCAACATCCCACGCATCCTCGACTTCTACTCTCCGCGGAATCTTCAAACTCCCCAAATCCTCTTCAATGCGTGGAACATGCCAGGGGCGTGCGCATTTGTCCCAGACTTCGCCTGGAACTCTAAAGAACTCGAAAGGATCGTACAGTTCAATGAGCAGACAGAGGAGGTCTACAGGGACCAAACAACCAAGAGGGGCAAGGAAGCCAGCAGAGACGATAAAACCCTTCTCCAGAGAGGTCAGTGTACGAGAGCCCGCGCAACGATGCTTTCTGTGGGTGCAGCGGAGTGCCGTGTGTGAGAACATTGTGCAGTGGCTCCTCGTGGAGAACGTACTTAAAACTGTCGAAATTTCGTTGCTCAGGGGAGTTGGTGTCGCACATTGATCCTGAACGTGGTTTGTGCCTCTTCACAACCGAAGGACAAACCGAACAATTTGTTTATAGAGACCTGCTGGAAGGAGGGGATCTCTGGTGCCGATCAGGGGACATAGTAGAGAGAGACGCCGCCGGCTTCCTCTACCTCTCTAAACGCATTGGCAAGCTCATTGCAGTAGAATTTCTAGCTTCACTATATTCTTGGCTGTATTCCTCCCCGAACAGAGCACGTCCTGCAACGATTAGCCTTGGGTAGACACGGGTATGGGCGAAATGAAGTCGCTGAGGCCCTTCTCGCGTTGTAGGGTTTCATAAATTCATGGGTGAGACTTTAGCTCGGATTCGTTTTTTTTTTTTACAGGGTCCAGCTTCTTCGTAGATGGAGAGGCAGCGCCGCTGCACGAACTGGCGAAGTCGCTTGAAGATGAGCCTGGTGTTCAGGGTGCATGCGTAGAAGGGCTCCAGGTGTTTGCGAACAAGGAAGCAGCAGATGAAGGAACAATTGGAGAAGAATTGAAAGGGCAGCAAGAGGGATGGCCAGGGACAGCCTTCGAACTGTTGCAGACGGCCCAACAGCGCCACAGGCTCAAGGTAAGCACTCAACTCCGTAAATCGAATCTTCGCCCAGGTTTGCATGTGCACAGAACTGCATGCGCGTAGAGGCATGTGGTAAGTGCCGGTGTCTACGGGGTGTGCTTCTAGTTTCTGTATCACGTCTTCTCAGTGCCTCGTTGCTTGTATTCACGCGAAGTTAGAGCCGAACCAGGCAGAAGGGAGCAAAGCAAGTGGCAAAAAGGCAACAGGCTGTGGATCCCTAGATCTCGACGGTTGTCTCGTAGTGCTGGGTGAAGAAAAGGAGGTACGCGGCTGGAAAAGGCAAGATGGGGTGCAAGATCCCGAGGAAGGCTTGGCCATGGTTACAGTTCGAGCTTTCCTGCGAAGGATTCGCAACAGCCTTGACCGTGGCATCCATTTGGCCATCCGCCCGAAAGTCTTGATGCTCTGCCTCTCAACATGCACCAGTGATGGCTGCGAGCACAAGCAGGAGGGGAGCACCTGCAAGTCGTGCACGGACAGTAAGGGCCAGCAAGAGTGCCAGTGCTCCTGCGTTTGTTGCTGGGGTTGTAAGAAGTGCTCTTGCAGCCGGGAGAGCCTGCAGGGCCTGTGCAGCCTCGTAGCCAGTCAGGATTGCTCTCAAGGGGGTACCTGCACGAAGGACTGCAAGCGCTGTTGCTTCCTCTTCTACGCCGACGCAAATGGAGATGCATTTGTCCCCCTTACAAGCGAAAACTTCAAAGAATTTGTGTGCGAAAGTTACCCGAACTTTGGCATCTAAGTAACGGAAAGGCCCCCTACTCACGCGCGATGCGACGCGGCGCGCGTTAGAAGCAACAACCTTCTCTGTGGTTCATTGAGCGTCTGAGCGAGCTCCCATAAAGAAGACAGTTAAATGCGTCACGTTTCGTTTGCATGAGGATCACCCCAGCATAAAATTTACGGGTGGGCGCCGTCCCATAAATATGTTGGTGTATGTGTTTGTGTGTTGTCTCCACGTTCACACTGTTCGTTTCCTAATAGTCCACATTTGTCAAATTTTCCTTTGCTTCGCACCGTTCGCATCATTTGCGTCAGGCTGTAGAGGTATAAATGGGTGGTCTACTCAGAGGGAGTGGCAGAATTTAACATCTGCATTCATATCTCCTCCGAGGAGACAGCGCCCCTCAAGTCACAGTCACATGCGCAGCGACCTTTTCGGCAGACTTGTACTCGTTTCTGCAAGCTGCGAGACCAACACATACTACTTACTACCTGTATGTACAGGTTACATGCGACATTTTTGAACTCCACACGCTAGGAAGTGCTCCAGCGCTATAGAGGGCAGGGTAGACGTATAGACAGGACGCCTGAAAGATATGGTGCTGTATTTGTTAGATGCACAGGGCCTCGCCGCCGTGTATTTGACTAAAAGTGCCGCTCCGATCAGACCGGGGCTGGGAGGTGCCCGTCTTCAAAAATGCATTACGGAAGAGCACAGCTTGACAGTTTCTTGAGACTTTCGACAAACCCCAACAATCTAGCGGCCTACCCTGGTTACTTGCGCTACAATACCAGCAACCAATGCAGCAGTAGCGCAGCTGCCACAGCCTGTTTCCGATCCAGGGGGAATTAAACAGCTAACCAGCAGCGACACTGCTGTGCTGCAAGCAGCAAGCGGGGGGGCTCTGGTGCAGCACTGGCTAACAGTCGGCATACTGTACGTGCTGTGTGCAGCGTTAGCCGGTAGGCATCTCGCTGATGTAGGCGAGTTTTCGTCAACAGGGGGCGACTACTAGAGGCCTCACAGGAAACACTTCGTCTCTCTCAAGATTGTGCGCTGGAGGATGTTGGCTTTGATGCCTAGCTTCATCCGTTCATGCTGCCGCCTTCGCTGTTGCTCCGCCTCGTGCCGCCAGAGTAGCCGGCGCTGTTGCGGCGGCAGCAACAGCCGATGCTGCTGCGGTAGAGTAATTTCCCCCCTCATTATTCGCAGCATCTTCTGCCGTCTGCAGAGAGCCAATGACCATTTGTGCTTGACGAACGCATAACCCGATGAAGCCTGCACACAGTAGTTCAGTGAACATGTAAACATACTGCATTGGTATGCCACCGTGTGCAGCTGGCTGCAGCAGCAAAACACTACGAACACACCCCATCTCCGCATGCATCCAAGCGTGAACAGCTGGCTGGGAAAACAAGTATCTACAACAAAAAATCGTTAGCACCGCCAAAATTCCCATGAGCTAAGCAAAACACAGCGGTGCAACGGAAAATACGTCAGAAACACTACAACAGCAATCAGCGACGCAGAAACAGCAGCAGATGCTACGACAGCAGCAGCAGCGGCAGAAGCGGCAGCAAAATGTGAAATTGCGTCAGCAAACGTGTAATTTACTCCAGCCATATCCTGTAACACACACTGCTCGGCCAAGTGTGGCTCCAGACGGCGTAGGCGCTGCCGACAAAAGATTGCATGAGACCGATGCGGAACCCTGAACGAAAGAAGAGGACCTCAACCCCCAAGCCCTAAAACCTGAACCTCAACATGCTTAGCTTGCACACAGCTGACCGCAACTGCGCAACAATGCAGGCAGCACACACACAGTACACCCCAATCCCTACACTCCAAACACTAAAACCCTTTGAGGCGGAACGAGAACTTCTTAGACTTACTCCTGGCCACTGGGAAGCTGCAGGTGCCCTTCATCAGTCACGTGCGCATGGCGCCATCCTCTGCACACACGCAATCAGCTCAAAGCCCTATGCCCTAAACTAAACACCTAAAACCTGTATCATGGGTACCCAATCATGGAGGTGCTTCCCAGGATTCTGAACCGTCGGCTGGGGAAGCACTGGCTCGACAACGCGTGTCTGCCCCTTGCATAAACAGACAACACATGTTAAGCGGCCCTACCTGGCTGTCAGCATTTCCTCCAGCTTCTGCTGCTCTGATGCGGCCGTTGTTCCATCTCCATCGTCGCTGCTGCAGTCCTCCCAATCGCCCTCTTCATCTACTGCTACTTCAGCGATCCCTCCATTTTCTGCTGCTCCGGCTGGCACCGTCTGCCCCGAGCCTATGTCGGCAACATTCTCGTCTGCCTTCAGCTGCGGGACTTTGGGACCAGCCAGCCGCTCTAGGAGCTGCACAGACACCACAAATAAGCGCAGATCCTCGTGCTTCTTTTAATGCCACCGGGACCAACACGCGACACCAATTGACAAAACATAGGATACACTCGTGTAGCTGCCCCCCAAATCTTTAACTCTCCTACGTCTTCACCTCGTAGTAAGACTTCTTGTAATCATAGAAACGATGTAGCAAGTCCTGCTGCTCTCCATTCCATTTGAGTTGGAAGTGCCGTTGCTGCTGCATGTGTTGCAGTGCGCCTCGAATCCCGCTAAAGCGTCTGCAGCAAAACAGACAACGTGGCTCCCGCTGCTGCTCCCGCCACAAACACCGCAGCAGCCCAGCAACGTTCACACAGTACTCCTCGTCTGGGACCTGCGGACAGCACACAACAGGCCACAAGAAAGGACGTAAAAAGCAAGTCAAACGCAGCAGCAGCAACGATGAACAATGGTAACATGAGCACCCGAAACAAGATTCTGCAGGATCCATCAGCGGAACACTACAAGGCAAGCACTAACAACAGCAGTACCTAATAGTCTAGTAACACCAAAGGCAACAGCAGTTGAAGGAGCAAGTGCTGCTACGAAATAGGCAGCAGCAGCAGCCCGTTAGGCGCACAAAGAACCCGTAAGTCGTCTTCATGTACTGCAAGTTCTCTGTTGCCGAGGCAAAGGCAGGCATCTGCTCGAATAGGTTGCATCTCTCCGGGTACTGCTGCAACGCAGCACGCCAAGCAGCAGCCGCTGCTTTGGCTGCCGCTGTTCTTTCGTCGGTCACTGCTGCCGTCTCCGCGTTGTCGTCTTCTGATTGCCGCTTAAATGACCTCTTCAGATGATCCCTACCCTTTCTGTTGAAGCGGACAGCTGCATGAAACTCTGCAGCGGCGCCGCTTAGAGCAGGGGCTCCTTGGGATCCCTCGTCCTCTGGGGCCAATCTCTGGAAGGCCCCTGGCGGTCTTTCCCCCTCTGCATACTGCCGAGCCAGCCGCAGGAGCTCAATCTTCCGCTCGAACTCAGAAATAGTCACTACTGGAAGATTCTGGCTTCGGCGGCGCATGTTGTACCTGAGGCGTACGTGCGCACGCATGAGCAGCTAGTGCTTAAACAGAGGCATATATAGGCGCCCAAAAGCGAAACTGCACCCTGCAAGGGTCCGGGCATATATGTGAGGCAGCAGCAACACCGCGGTGTGCAACCGGCTAAGTGCTGATGCAACTAACAAGTGCCATGGCGTCCTGTGGTGCTCATTAAACGCTTGTCTGCCCTGCAATTCGCAGCCGCAGGTCCTGCAGAACAACGGCCCCGGACCTTGGGGAACCGCTACAGCAGGTCGGGGCTCCATCCTAGACCTGCTGGATTCCACCGTAAACCCTTAACCCTGTATCCTTAGGAAAACCTTTACCCATACACCCCCGACAAAACGCGGGCAAGGCATGAACCTTCCCTGTAGCTCTTGAAATGACTCGAAAAAGGGGAACATGGCATGAGAGGAAGGGCCAACTTGGGCTTGCGCTCTTGCTGACGCGGCGGATGCTGCAGATGCGACTGCTGCGTCTGCCGCTGGTCGAGTTGCTTCTAATGTGGGGTGATGTTGGGAAGCTATTCTTAACTGTTTGACATATATTTCAGTGAACGTAGGCCACAAGGAAGACGCTGACCAGACAAAGCCCCATCTCTTCCAGATGTCCGAGGAGAAGGCTCCAGCGTGCATGCGCGTTGCTGCTGCTGCTGCTGTTATGCTGCTCGGGTGATTTTCCTGCTGCGACTAGCGCTGTATGAAGGGTTCTTTGAGCTACAAATGTAAGTGATGTCTCGCTAGAGCTCTGGAAAAGGCAGGTGGACTAGCCCTGCTGTTTCCTATGGCGCAGCAGCAGCAGGCTGCGGCAGCAGCAACAACAGAAGCAGCATCAGGGCTGTAGTCTCTTCATTGATGGCGGTACAGGGTTTCCCTGTCAGGGTCCCTCCTGATTTGTCATGGCGACCTTCAGGAGAGTGCAGAGGCAGCAGCGGTCGTTGCTGCAGCAGAAGCCGCAGAACTCCAAGCAGCAACAGGGGCAACAACAGCAACATGTACACCAGTATCTGCACGTGTAGCTGCCTCGGCAGCCATACAAACCTCAGGTGTATCCCACAGGTTGGTGTATCTGCAGGACCCGATCAGCAGCCCTGCGGCTCAACTGCTGATATGCCAGGAGCATATGCTGTTGCTGCTGTTGCAGCTCCTGCTGCAACGGCTGCTACCCCTGCTGTTTTTCCTCAAGATACACCATTGATTCAACGTCGATCAAGTAGATTGAGCACCTCCCGCGGCTGCGAAACTAGCGGCACCTGCGGCAGCTGCTGTTCCTCCGCTGCGGCAGTCTGGGCAGCAGCCAGTGCTGCTGCTGCACCCACGGTGGTTGAACAAGCCCAAGCCAAAGAGGCAGCAGCAGTAGAGGGGGCGACAGTGCGAGCCTTGAGGGAAGCGGAAGCAGCAGCAGGGGCACCAACAGATGTCCGCTTGAAGGCGCTGCCACCGGTGTGGCGTTTGCACTGTAGTAAACACCACGGTAGAAGTCACAGCCACTGCAGCATCAACTTAAATAAGTGCAACAACAGTGACAGCACTAAGAGCTATGGTGGTGGTAGTTGCCGCTGCACCCGAAACAGCAGCAACTGCGCCAGCGGTAGCACCTGTCGCAGCAGCAGTAGCAGCTCTGCTGCTGTGTTGCGGCTGCCTGCGAGCAAGAGCCATTATGCCGCTTGCACAAGCAGTCCCGTTGCTGGTGCGGCCAGCCGTGAGCAGCAGCTAACGCTCCATAGCTTGAAAGGACACTCAGAAGCAGGCGAACAACAACTGTTGCAGCACCAACAATTCCAGCATGGAGAAGATGAAGACCCCAAGATGCTGCAGATTATGCGCACCCATGCATTTTTACACCTTACCAGCGGAGCTGTTGCAGGTGAGTGCTTCTAAACACGAAACGTTATACTTTAGAGGGAGCACCCCACAGCCTAAATATCAAATGTTAAACCGTAGCTACTGCTTTACTGCAAAGGATGCCTTAACGCATTGAGCACTTCAGGTAGTTGAGCTTTCGACACACAATAATGTAGGGATTAGGGTCAAGGGTTTTGGGCGTAGGCTTCAGGGCTTCGGCTTCAGGCTTTGCGCTGTCAGGTGCTGTCTCGCGCACCGCCACAGCTCCCCTGGACCGAGTGAAGGTTATGCTGCAGTTGCAACCGTCTTCGGTGCCGCTGAGGCAAGCAGCGCGAGTTATCATGCAGCAGGAGCTGTCAGGCAAGGCTGCTGCGGCAGCTGTTGCCTCTACCGGTGCCCTCGCTACCGCTGCACCAAGCACCAACAGCAACGCAAGCAGCAGCAGCAACAGCAGCAGCCCAGCTCGGCGGTCTGCGCAACCCGCTAGCTCAGATGGAAACCCCCCCTCGCAGCAGACGCACCAGGGACAGCGGGCGCGAGCTGCTGTGCCTTTGGCACCCCCAGGCAGCAGCAGCAGCAGCTGCTGCAGCAACAGCAGCAGCAGTATACGTAGCGGAGGCCACTTGCTGTTAGGTGGTTGGCGCGGCTTCTTTAGAGGGAATTTGACCAATTGCTTAAAAGTTGTACCGGAGACAGCCGTTAAGTTCTACAGCTACGACATCTGCAAGCATGCGCTTGCCCACAGGAAGCAACAACAACAGCAGCAACAGCAGCTGGCGGAACCGGCACAGCCTCACTTGCAGCTTTTGGACAGGTTCCTGTGCGGGGCAACGGCGGGCCTGTGTGCACAGCTCCTCATTTACCCCATGGAGCTCGTAAGCACCGCACAATACACCGTAATCTCTTGTACGCTGGAGTGGTCGCACGAGAGCGTGTGGCTTGTGCTGTATGGCATGCCATTTGGGGTCTAGTGTTTGTGTGTATGTAGGTAAAGACACGCTTGGCGGCGTATGGTCCAGGTTGTATGTACACGGGAGTGCTGCAGTGTTTTAAAGCAATTTACAAAGAGGGTGGCTTTAGGCGTCTCTACAGAGGTGTGGGACCCTCTTTGCTGGGCATCATTCCGTATGCAGGAATTGACTTGGCTGTTTTCGAGACGTTAAAAGAAGCCTACGTGAAAGGGGTAATTATTCCCAAACAGCAGCAGCAGCTAGATCAGCGGCAGCTCCTGCATGGAACGTGCAGCAACTGTAACCCCACGACTTCCCCGACAAAGATGGCCTCCATTGCCATTGCCCCAAATGCAGCAGCAGCCGGAGTAGCAGCATCCACAGCTGGGCTGGCGCGAGGCCGCTGCTGCTGCGATGAGAGTAGCAGCAGCAGCGGGCTTCCCCCGGCCTCGCCTCCCGCTGCGGTACTGTTGCTGATGGGCGGGTGCAGCAGCCTTATTGGGCAGGTCCTGGCGTACCCCACGGCACTGGTGAGGACGCGCATGCAGGTGGATGGGAGCGGGGGTCAGCCTTTGCTCTACCGCAGTAGTGCAGCAGCGGCAGCAGCAGCCGTTCGCCAAGGGGGGTTCCGGGGTCTCTACAGAGGCCTCCAGGCGAACTGCTGCAAGGCCCTTCCGGCCGTCTCACTTTCGTGGATTGTGTATGAGAAGATGAAATACGCCATAAGCAACTTTGAGAGGGACTGGACCCAAAAAGTGGAACAACAGCGGCTCGCCGCACGCAACAGGCCCTGACAGAGGCGCTGCAGCGCCCACCGCACCGGTGCAAGCAGCGACAGCTGCCCTGCCGAAGTGGCCTCTGCAACGGCAGCTACCGCAGCCGTGGAGAGGGGGGGGCTC
>HG711014.1:31415-133233 GCA_000499725.1 Eimeria brunetti
CAGTGCTGCTGCTGCTGCTGCGCTCATCGGCGCGCGCAGGCCCTGCATCCCTCTTACCCCCCCTCCCGCAGTCAAGGCCCCCTCGCGTCGGTCTGCTGCACATGCAAAAGAAGCAGCAAAGATTCAACAAACCCGCATTAAATATATCCAGTAAACGATAGCTTGTTTATTCCTACTAAGCTAGAGAAGAACCCTGTTGGAACAGCCAAAAACCAAGAACTAGACTAGTTGAGAGGGAGGGACAGACTACACTGCCACGCACGCTGCCCTGCTGCTGCTAGTGCTGCTTTTGTTCCCCCTGCTCCCCCTTTGCTTCAGCAGCATCTGCGGCTGTCTCTCACCCGCTGCCTTGTCTTTTTTCTTAGTGACCGTCTCCGACTCCACGGCGCTCTGAGCCTCCTCCAGCCGCCGCTGCAGCAGCCCCCTCTCGCTCTTAGGGGCTGCGCGCAGCAGGACCGGCAGCAGCAGCACGCGGCCCTCTTGGGCCCGGACGTAGCCCCCGAAGGGGGGGGGCGAGGGCAAGGAGACAGACAGCCAGTCTTCACTCCACACCTCCCCGAGCAGCGCTGTGAGCTGCTGGGCCTCCTCAGCTGCTCTGCTGAGGCCCCGTCTGCTGCTGCTATTCCTGTTGTCGGGTGTCTCCTTTGCCGCTGAGGGCGAACCCTTTCCGGTGTCTCCTGAGGCGCCGCTGATCCTGCGAAACCCTTCAGCCCCCATCCACTGGGCTTTCGTTGGAGACAGTCTCCGCACACCATCCCTGGCGACCCGCATGCGGTGTGCAGACACAGAATGGCTCCTAGGGCTGACCCCCACTGCGCCTCCGTCCCCTTCTCTGAAATCTGCGTCTGCTGCAGCTCCTGGCAGGACAGTAGCATTGTCCCTCATTGGAGGTTCAACCAGTCGCCTCGATCGCTCAAGCGCGAGAGCTGCTGCTGCAGCAACGGCCCTGCAAGGATTCGCTGCTGCCTTGCTGTCTTGTAGATACACCGCACTCCAGATGGCCACGCGTTTGATTTCTAAGTCGATGGCTGTGCACGTCAGCAGCTCCCGCTCTTCCTCCCCTTCTCTCTTCTGTGTCTCAGCCGCATCTCCTGCCCTACGGCCCCCCCGCCTGCCTGAAGAAGACCCTCTTCCCGCTGCACCTGACTCTGTGGGCCCTCGGGCCCTGGACTCTGCTGCTGCTCGCCCAAGGCGGTCGGGGGGAGAACGCTGGGACCGGCCGAAGCCCCCCATGCCGACACTGAGGACACATGACAAAAACAATAAACAGCATGCAACTGGATAAATCAGTCGTCGCTGCAGCAGCAGCAAACATTTCAACAACACTACACACATTTATTTCCTCGCTTTAAATACTCGGGAGACAGGCAAATTTCAGCACTTGCACGCATGCATGCAGGTTCATCATACAGGAGACAAAAAAAAGAGAAACGGGAGAACTGTTCTCACCTGGGCATGGCGCTGAAGGCCCGCGTGCTCCTTAGTGTTGCCAGGTTGCTATCTTGTTGCGGGTTTTGCCTAGCCATTGGTCTTGCGGTGGTGCGTCTGTTCATTTGTCTCACATTGGGAGACTGAAGGGGCCCAGAGGCCACGCCTCCGCCGTCTCCTTCAAACGGATACCTCCCAGCCTCTCGCCCTTTAAGCGGGCTGGAAGAAGGCCTTCCGGGCTCGCCGCTGTTAAGGGTTGAAATGCTGCGGCGGGTGCGCAGCAGGTTGCGGGTCCAGCCCGTGGCGCTGCCTCCCCAGCGCGCAGGAGACGCTGCTGCTGCTGCTGCAGGCTGCTGCTTGGGGCGCATGGGCATGCCTACGTCTGGCTGGTACCCTGCGAAGTACATCTCGCCGTCGGTGTAGTTCTTGGGATCTGCTCCAGTGTCGCGGCGGTCTAAGGAGCTGTCGAGGTCCCCGAGCCCGCTGCCCCTCAGGTCCGCCACCGGCTGCATCTGAAAGCCCATATTGGGGCTGCTGCCCACTGGGCTCGAAGCCATGGCGACGGCGCTGTTCTGCGTGTTGCGGGACCCAAAGACCCAGCGGAACAGAGAGGAGCTCCCGCTGCTGGGCAGGCGCCGCGGCACGCTTACAGAAAACCGGCGCCGCATGCCTTCGCCTTCGGCGCATCCGTCTCTTCTTCTTCCAATCCCCCGCGGGCTTGCCCCTCCTCCCCCTCCTGTGCCCTCTTGAAGGCCGTCATATACTGCTGCACCCATCCTCCCTTTCTTATCATACTGCGTTGTCTGCAAGGAGCCGTCGGCGCTGACGTAGCCATCCGGCAGGCCCATGCCTCCCGCCGCCCCTCTCGGCTCCCACGAGCTTAAAGCATGGTGCCTTGGGTGTCTCCTTGACGGCATCTCTCCTCCCCTGTTGTCTCCTCTGCCCTCGGCCTCCCACAGGGCTCTGCGCAGGGCCGTAGGGGTGTCTCCATCTGTCTCCGCGCCGTTCTCTTCCACCGCGTTTAAACGAGAAGAACGCCAGCGAGGCCCTTCTGTCTCCGCACCTGCAGGAGGGCGCCAGGAGGCAGCGCCCTTGGGGACGCCCCTTGCTGTCCCCGCCGCTGCCCCCCGTCTCCTTTTCGGAGGCAGCAGACGGAGACACTCGGCGCCGAAGTTGGCGTCGAAGAGGACGGCACTCGCGAGGGTCCAGGTGCAATTTCTCACCAGTGTCGCTTCCAGTCTCCAGAGACCGATGCGCAAGGTATCCTTCAGCTCTTCTCGTCTCCTATTGAAACTGCTGTTGCCTGTCGGCACGCTAGTATACGTGACCCGCATCACTGCCTCCAGCCGCACCCCCAGAGCAGCAGCGTCAGCCACCACCGCCCGCCGCAGCGCTGAGTCCCCCAGTAGGCCGTCTCCTTCTAAGGCCCCGGCCCCGTGGGGCACGCAGACGTCTGGGGAGAAGAGGACGGGGTAAGGGGGAAAGGCAAGGCCAGCGTCTCCCCCCCCTCCTGCTTCTGTAGAGGCGGTGGATGCGGTGCTGCTCATGTCCCTGTTGCAGCTGCTGCTGCTGCGCCTGCTGAAGGGGCTGCCAGGACCTGTCGAGCCCTGGCGCCGTCTGCTGCGCACAGACTGCTGCTTCCCCTGCTGCTCCTGCGCCGAGACAAACGTGGGGTGTGCTGATGCAGACCGGTCAGGGTCGTAGCTGGCCCCCACCTCTGCTAACTCCACATCTTCAGCCCCTAAGGTGGCTGCTGCGTCGTCTGTTAGCAGATTGCAGGTTACGTCCTGAAGCACTACCTCCACTGACACGGAGACCCCATGGGAATGTGTGTTGTTTTGTGTTCTCGGGGGTCCTCTGCGCTCGCCTGCAGGCCCAGTGGGGACCTCAAACGAAGCATCTGGCTGCTCCTGCTGCCGCTGCTTCTGCTGCTGCTGCTGCTGCAGGTGGGAGCGGTCGGTGCTCTCGGAAGCAGCGTCAGCTCCAAAGCCAGCAATGACAGAGGGGCCGCCACCACTGACCCCCGCTCCCTGGTGGCTGTGCACGCGCGCCGCCTCAGTGCTGCTCCGCTTCACCTTCGAAGAGTGGACGCTGGACCGTTTGCGCCTTCGGGTCCCTGAAACACTCCGGCTGTTTCGCCGCAGTCCGTCGGCTGTTGCAGCGTCTCCCCCTAAGAGGTCCTCGCCTCCGTCCGAGGAGCTGTCAGGGCCCGCCCTGCGGCTGAATGTGGTCTTGGACTGCTTGCGGAGCCTCGGAAACCCCCGCAGTGGGGTGCTGCCGCTGCCGTTGCTGCTCTCGCTGCTTTCGGACCCTCTGCTGCTGTACTTGTCCTCGCGCTGCTGTTGCTGTTGCTGTTGCTGTTGCTGTTGGTGCTGGTGGTGCTGATGCGGGTGCTGCGGATGGGGCAGACGCCTGCCGAGGGTGAAGCGCCGCCTTGGGGGGTCCTTGGCCTCTAGCTCGCCAGACGCCTGTAGGTTGAGCCCTGCTGTCTGTGCCGCCTTCTGGGATCGTACGTCTCCCAGCAAGCAAGCGATGAGGCAGCGAGAGCGAATTGACTCTTCATTCCACAGGCTCTTAAGGCACAGAGCTGAGTCCGTTAGGCAGCAGAGGAGGTTGGCTGTAGGAAATGCATGCAACGACTGCACACACAGCTGGGCTTCCGTGCTCTTTGACTCGGGCTGAAGACGCAGAGACAACGCCATCTGATCTACCTTCTTCGCGCTGTCTGCTTTTCTGCCATTTCCCGCTTCCCGGGCCTTCGTTTTATTTCTTGTCTTGTTCCTGCTGCTGTCATAGTCCTCGAACAGCAGCAGATTGAGGGGGGCCCCTGCAACACCGAAACAACAGTCGTGCCCCACCGGGCTCCCGGCCCCCGTCCTGCTGCTGGTCTCTCCATCGGGTTCATCCCGCAGCGTCCAGTCCCCCACAACGTCTGACAGCCAAGGCGGCTCTTCTCCCGCTGCGCCGAGTCCTGCATTATGTTTCTCAGACTCTGCAAGGGAGCTCTGCGAGGTCAGACGCCCCTGCGAGGCGTTGCTGCCCTCTTCCGCATGCCCGTTGTCAGCGGCCCCGCTGCTCCGCCAATGCCACGGCAGGGCACGGGGGTGGTGCATGCGCAGGGCAGCCCCTCCTGCGCGGGTCCGCGCTTGACGCAGCAACTCGGGGATAGCGGCCTTCTCGTGGTGCTTCCAGAATTCGCTGTCTATGGGAGTCAAGTGCCCCTGCAGCAGGCTGTTGCGGGCCCGCCCGTGGACGCTCTGGAGACGGGTCAAGAAGGCGGGGCTCTGCCGCTGCTCCGTCTCCGTGGGGAACAGCCCCAAAGACAGGTCCTCGTCCCGTTCGCTGCATGCGTCGTCGCTCCCGTAAAAATCACTAAATATAGAGCAGTCGTCTTCGTGCTCAGAGCTTGCTGGCGGAGAGACGGCCGGGTCCAGAGGCAGCTCGGCTGCATGAATCTGCTGCTTACGGAGCAGTGGGTTGCTTGGGACGGCCGCCTCCCCATCTCTTTTTGTCCCTTGCGCCTGCCCTGCATCCCGTTGTTGCTGCTGCTCCATGCTCTTCAGATTCTGGCGCAGCTGGTAATGCAGTGGCTTTAACGGCTGCCCATCGTCAGAGGGGCTTGACACTGCCGGAGGACTGGGGGACTGGCCCACGCCGCGCAAGTCCTCATTGCAAGTGTCTCTTGCACTTTTTTCACCTTTTTCTTTGTCTCTTCCCCGGTTACTGGGAGGGCCCCTTGGGTTGGGGCCCCGCTGTTTCTGGTCGGGGACGTCGGCCGCCACGGGCAGCTTCGAGGGCCCCCACGCCTCCCGTCTCTGAAGCCTCGGGGACACCTCCCTGCTGGTGCGCCTGCTGTCGCACGAGCACTGGTCCATCTCGGAGCGCAGCAGGGCAGCAGGGTCTCCGTCCTCAGAAGGCGGGACCGGAGATGAGGCTGCAACAGTGCCGGGAGAGGGGCAAAAACGGCGGCATTGGGCCCCTACGTGAACAATTTTCTTGCAAAGGACGATGCTGCGTCTTTGTGCGTCCCGCGCCTTCGCGTGCTCCACAAAAAACTCCCCAACCTTCGCCTTCAGAGAAACATCCCTCCTTTTTTTCTTCAAGTACAATCGCGCCTGGTACACGCGCAGCAAAACCGCGAGGTACTGCTGCTGTGTGTACAGGCCAACACACAAACAGCCCACCTTCGCGGACAGCTGTAGCGACCTCTGGGTGGGGTCCGCCACTGCTGCTGCTGCTGTTTCTGCTGCATCAGTTGCGTCAGGGGACACCTTCAGCATTCTGTTATGAGCAGCCATCCGAGACAAGTCCGACGGCACTTCTTTGCCGCTAGCTTGCAAACGCTTCGACACGCGCCACCGCTGAAACGATTCAACATTTTCCTGCCCGGGCCCTGTGAACTTGAGGGGGGACACATCACTAATAAACTTTTGAGCGGTTTCTTGGTCGCTAAAAAACCAATCTAGGCGACTCCCGTCTGCATGCACGCCACAAGCACAGCGACACAAACACAGGGCATGAGCACCAGGTAAGCAGTCACCCACAGAGGCAACAGACTTGGTCAGATCCCCCCTGCAAAATATTCAAGGAACACTGCAACTTATGATCCTTCACAAAAGAGAGAAAAGTGTTACAGCATTTCGCGCGTGGTTCTCACCGCATGCAGCCCAGGGCCCACTGGTGGGCACTGGTAAGAACTCGTCCAGGGGTTTTTCTTGACTGGGCTGAAAATTGTGACCTCCCCCTTCGCGCGGCTCCTTAGGCGGAGGATGCCTTGCAGCCGTGGCACCATCTTCGTCATCAGCATTATCTGACTCTGCTCCTGCTGTTGCTGTTGCTGGTGCTGTTGCTTCGGCGCTGCCCGGCCACGCTGAAGAATCTTCTGGGCTAGGCGCACTGCCGCCCTGTTCATCAGCAGCCGTAGCAGCTCGCTGTTGCTGCTGATGCTGCTGGGGGTGGGTCTCGTGTTGAGTTGTTCTCGAAGGCTTTGCCTGTAGCTTCTTCCGCTGAAGAGAAGCGACCTGTGCCAGCTTCAGAGACAACACCTTCGTGTCACGCAGCACGTCACTGTAAGGGTAAGAAGTAGGCATCAAGAAACGCCTGCAGGCAGCCAGCGATACCAGCTGCATGCAGACGCCGACGTTAACGCGTCCCACGGACAAGTCCACAGTTTGCCGGGGGACCTTCGTAGTTCCAACCTAGGGGCAGAAGTAGCCACACACAGACAAAAACAAGTAATGTACGAGCAGCAGAAGGCCTAGAGTTTACGGTAGCAGCACCGCACATGGCGAAGGAAAGTCCGCCTCCACATATGATGTCTGTAATGACTGCTCTGTGTTGAGGCAAAGGAGAAATAATAATGCAGAGTAGGAATAGGGAGAAAGGACTGACATTTACATCGAAGACCGAAAGGACTGTGCAGTCGGTGGTGGCACAAGGGTTGGTAGCGTCGGCGTTTGGGGACTTAGCCATCACTGCGGCTTCTGCAGCTTCAAACGATGCATTCAAATAATGCGCAGCAACACTGCCCTTCCTCTTCATGACAGTCTGGGATAATCGGAGTGTACCGACAGATGCCTTTAGGCCGCAGCAGGAAGAGGTGAAGCCATGGGCATCCACGGGTTCGTAGTCCACGTCTGTCAAAAGGGCCTCCCTTGACCCCACAAGCCGCAAGCGGCTGACTGCGCAGTTGTCAAACAGCGCTTCCTCATCGGATGTTTCATCGGTGCCTTCTGACCCCACAGGCTGTTCACTGGGCAAGGAGGGTCTTAGCCGCGAGAGGCCAGCAGCCGAGGCAGAAGCGTTAAGTCCAACTTCACTAGAAGACGGCGAGAGAAAAGAATCTGAAAGAGATAAACCCTCGGAATTACGATCCGAGAGGCTCTGACTAAAAGACGAGTTCTTTGATGTCATCCGTTTCTGCTCCTCAAACTCCCTCCTTGCCTCCAGGGGCCGCTCCCCTAGAAACGCAAGAGGCTTGCCGGTTGCTGCAGCAGCTGCTGCCCGCTCTGCCCAACCCCGCTGGCTCCAGCGCCCCCTGAGGAGGCTGGCGCCAGAAGAACTGCTACTGCTGAAGGTTTCGCTGTCGCTCAGAGCCACTCGATTTTCCCAAGGGCTTGCTCCAAATCGCCCGGGAGCTGCAGCGGCTGCTTGCGCTGCTGCCTTTGCTGCTGCTTCAGCGTCAGCCTGCTGCTGCAGCTGCTGCGCCTCCGCCATTGCGTCTTTTCTTAAGTGCGAAAGGACCCGCGAGTAGTCAAGGGATGACAGGCGATACGTCTGTCACCAAACAAAAAACACAGCACACAGCACCATTCCTGCTATGAAATTCCGGTCTACTCACGCGGGTATAGGGGAGAGGTGTTCTCAGTGCAGCAGTTGGGGGTTCATCTGCGTGAAATTTAAAACGGCGCTGCTGCCCTTTGGGGAGGCAAACGTACCAGTGTGACCTTCTGGGCAGTCAGCCTCAGGGTGTTGTCGATGTTGGTGCAATACCCCAAGGCGAGGCCCATGGCATCTTCAGTTGTGGCCGGAAGAAGACAGTCCTTCTCTCTAAAGAGGTCCCAGGTAACATAGTTCATCTGTACGGACACCGCAGCACGACGCATGTTGGCAAGAACACAAATAAACCCCTTGATTGCCCCCTTTTTGTTTTGCCTTCGAATCTGCGGCGTTCATAGCTTGCTTAAGCCAAAGCGACTGCTCCCTCACCGGAATGGCCTCCGCAAATGGAATGAGATCGGGGGCAGAAATCGAAATCTCGGGGATATTAATCCAGGTCTTTTTCTTTTCAAGCGGCCCTCCCATTTCCTCGTCCCACACCGTCTTGCTGCTGATGCTTATTAGCAGCGTGCGGCTCTTATCGCCCCCAATAGACCCCCGCCTCCTGGGTACAGTGTGTTCCTTGATGATGGTCTTCTTGCGGTTCTGCTTGACCATTTCTGCAAGGTGTCTGGCCCTGTTGAAGAACAAGTGAATATTCGAATAGACCCGCGAAGGCCGAATCCTTTGAGAGACCGACTGCTGGCTTGACGACGACACATTGCGCTTCCCACTTTCGGAGTCCGTGGGGCTTCCAATCTGCGAAGAGGGCCCCCCGGCAGCTTGCGTACGAGCTGAAGAACGTCCCCCGTGGGGCGAGCTCTTGGGTGAATCGATCTCTCTCTTCACTGCCTCCAAATCGCTGTACAGCTCATCTCCGTGCGAGGCGGTGCGCTGGCTGAATTCCCCACGGCCTCTTAACGGGGGCCGCGCGGGACCGATGCCCCACCCAACACGAGACGGGGGGTCCGCAGGCAAGTACATGCAAGTGGTACAACCCATGTCCCCCAGTGGAGTAGCGAAAACTAGCAATTCGGGTAGCGGTGTCTGCAGCACACACATATGCATATACACCTTACACAAGATAAGCAAGTAAACACCACACCTAATATATGTAAGGAATCCTACAAGCAACCGCAACATCAACAACACCGTGACTATAGAGTAAGCAGCAGAAGCAGCAGTATGTGTTAGGTACCTGCAGTTCAGGGTTGTGGCGCGCGCGTAACGAAATCGCTTCGTCGCAGGACTTTGCCTTCAAAGCTGCAAACCCCTTTTCAACAAAAACGGAATCAACGAATATATCGTGACACTTGAAAAAATCATTTCTTTTTTCCTGGCGAAACTTGAAGTCTGCGCAGATGCGGAACATTAGAGTGGTGGGAGGCAACTGCTCCGTCTGTATGCTTGATGTGCTGCTCGGCGACCCTTTCTCGGCCTCCAGCCTTTCTAGCAGACCCAGCGTCCCCAGCCTGCTGAAACTCCCTTTGGGCTTGCAGTTCATTTCTTGAGTTTGCAAATTTGTCGGCACAGGTACGTGCATGCCGGCGTGCACTAGCGGCAGCAGACGGATGCAGATGTTTGGCGCTACCACCTGCGTTATGCCGTCAATGAAGAACCACCGTTTGCCTCCGAAGCCCCCCCTGTCATCTCCTGTAGCCTCGTCTACTGTGCATGCAATGTCTTCGAACAGCAGCCTATCGCGATCGGTAAACTCAAAGTCCCCCCCATCAACGCCGTCTATGCGGGTTTCTTCCGTTTCCCCCGTCGCCCACTGCATGCTCCCGAGCCGCTGCGGGCGGCAGCACGTCTCCGTGAAACGACCGAATATCTGCTTCTGTAGCACCGCTGCACTGACGCCATCGCGCCAAGTCAAATTGTCTTCAGCCAACTGAGTGTTAAACACAAACAAACAACAGAATTTTTCAAGCAGCGCTCAAGCTCAGCGTCCTCCATAGAGCTCCCTTCACTTTGTCCTAACCATGCATCGTGCAAAGGCAGTGTCAATTGGGTTGTCTTAGCACAATTCTGTAACAGACTGTAAAAGTCAGTTGCAATAGCCACCATATTGACGATCTCAAGAGCAGATATTTCTAGCCTAGCAAACCAGCATGTATATTGTAAAGAGGCTAAGCGGCACTCCATTCATCTGTTGGCGAACCTGTCTCAGCTTCAGAATTAGATATAGGGGGCTGCTGTGCTCAAAGTCCGAAATAAAGCGGTCCACAACTTCTCGCATCTCCGCCTGTCCCAAAGCACACGCACCCAGAAGTAGACATTGGCTTCAAGTTCAATAAAAGGAAAGGCTTATAGTCATCAGGAGTGAATTTCTGTTGGCGCACGGCAGAGCGACAAACACAGAATATAGTCCTTGGCAGCAGCAAATCGTTCCCTTATCTGTTGTTCTGACCTTCGCAGTGAGCCGCCGCTTCCACATCTCCACGTAGGTCGCACATTCCTGTTCACGGGCTACCAGTCTGAAGTCGTAGCAAACACCCCCCCACCCGAAATGTCCTTAATATGTGCCGTTCAACTTAACCGGAAAGATGTTCAGGTTGATTAGCTAGGACAGACTAGGAGAAAGAGGCACAGGAGAAAGCTGAAGAAGGATTAGGCTACGGACTGACCTAGTGGGCCTCGCTGCGCCCTTCAGGAAGATGTACCAAACATCGATCAGCTTCACAAAGTTGAAAAGGGACCCTATCGCGGCTGAGGTGAAAGTCAGCTGCAAGGGTTTGTGGTCCATACTGCCGTCGAACACAGGAGGAGGCGGCTCCTGTCTCTCGACAGGATTGCTTTGATGCGCCTGCTGAGAGTCAGCAGGGCGGTCTGTCCCTGGGAGGGGAGCGTAGAGACTTGGGTCGTGATGTAGAAACGACAACTCTACGGTCTTCCAACTCTGTTTGTTCACCGCGAAGTTCGACCCCAAGGCCCGGAGCTCCCACTTTTTAAAGAGAATATGCACTGAGGCAACACGCCGCGCAATGCCATACAAGAGAAGCGCTAGCCCATAAAATGGAACTAAGTACTTGTGCAAATGCAGAGTGCCCCTCTCAGCAACACATACAAACGGCAAACAGGCACCTCCTCTTGGTACTCATGACGGGGTTTTCAACAGTTCACAGGCTGACCCCCCAAAGCTCGTGCACACAGCTCCGTTGTTGTAATGCTAGGGTGGCTAGCCGCGGAAGGTAAAGACTCGAATTCGCTACCCTTTACCCCCAAGTGTAGCCTGTATTTACTGCTTGTTGTAAACAATGGCAGTCCGTCTGGAAGAGCGACTAGGTCGAGTAAACTTACTTTCAATACCCTTCTTGGGGGTCACACGCAGTGCATGCGTGTTGGTATCTAGAAGATCCTTTATTTGCGAAGGGACGACTTTAAAGGCCCTCGAAGCCCTTACGCCACTCAAAAGGTCTGCCTCGGTATCCGTGCTGCTTTCGGTGCTGCCGCTGGAGTCGCTGTCTCCTTCATTGTTGCGGAGAGTGGCTGCTGCTACAGCGTTTGCCTTGGCAGCCGCCTCTGCTGCAGCTTCCGCCGACGCAGCAGCGGTGTTCGCTGCAGCAGCGACACCTCCCGCTCCTGTTGGACTGTCCGAGGCAGCTGCAGGTGGCGGGAAAGACGGCTGCGCTGTGCCTTCAGCTGCGCTGCTCTTCCCTACGTCTTCGTTTGTATTTAGGAGGGTTTCAGCACCAAGTGGAACCAACAGTGGCTCATCGTTAGCTGCAGCCCTGGGGTGCGGCTCCTTCCCTGCATGCATGCAGCAGCATCAAGAAACCAGAAGCGCTTACCATGTAACTACTCTAGCAAGGGAGCAGTGAATCAGTCACTCTCGCGGTATATGAATGTGAAGTGTTTTTTTGCAAAAGCACTAACTGTACAACAAAACGTCGAATTCCAGTTGGAAAGATCAAATATTATACTATGTTTGGTAGCTGCGAATTCCCGCACATACCACGCCACCACTGCAGGAATCTTGAAGCAAGAGAGAAAGAGACGCTTTGATCATCAATGTGTAAAGTCTCCTGAATTTCCTTGCTCAGCATATTTGCAAGCGCTCCTTCGTCCATGCCAGAAGTCGCAGCGGTCCTCGCTCGTTCCCGAAGATGCGACTCTGCCCCAAACCTTGATACCCCAGAGGAGCCAGCAGCAGCAGCAGCAGGTGTTGCTCCAGCTACTGCGTCAGCTTCCTCTGCCTTTCCTCCACCGGACGAGGAAACACTCGTACGCGAATCTGTGTCTCTTTGCAATAACTTTGAGAGCAGCCGCTGGGCCTCCTCATCCTGGGGATTTCGCCGAAGGCGGCGGCGTAGCTCCCGAGCCTGTAGAAGCAGTGGCATCCAGCGACCCAAACAGCATCTACCTCTTGCCAACCCTTCTTTTGAATGAAGTTGAAGAGAAGCTGCTTGATTCACTCTGCCTCTCTGTGTTCAGCACTGCTTATAGGCGGGTGACTGCTATGGATCAAATGTGGTTCGAGTGGGGCTTCATGCGGAAGAAGCAAATATGCTGCAGGGATAAAAGCGTGTTGCAACGGTTTGGGGTTGCGATACTCACTCTGTCAATGTTGACAGAAACCCCAGCCTTGCCCTTAAGCTGTGGCCTCGGAAATTCCCTGTACCAAATGTGGAGGCCCACGAACCGCATCCACAGGCCCATCAAAAGGCACTGCTCCAGCCCTGCAAACACACCCTCACGGACAAGAAACGGATCATGCATGAACCGGAGCTGGTGCATGTAACGCACGCTGCATTCCAGGAGCGTTCATAGCAGACATTGAGTCCAAATCCCCTACAGTATGCCAATGGCGTGCAGGGAGGGAATTTCAAATCACCTGTGGCCTCCATTTCCGAGATGCGGGGATCTCCCCGCTTGGGGGAGTCGATACAAAACTCATCAACATGGCACTGCAGCAAGGCAAAGAGTGACAAAGGGCGCGCATCTGTCTGAATCTACAGTGGTGTTTGCAACGGTCACGCATTTGTCTAAATTCTTCATAGTGCTCTGCAAAAAAAAACCATCCAATTCATCCCTCGGCTACCGCCTAATCGTATATACTGAGGGGCGCACGTTCCAACGCTGTGTAAACAAAAGTGCAGAACAGGTATGAGCGTCAAGGCACGCCGCGAAAACAGAAGGCCCTCTGTAGGCGAAGCTGCCCTGCCACGGAGTGTAGGCGTGCTGCATGGGGCTGGGTGTAGCACTACCTTACCTCGAAGGCCCACGGAGTCGCCCCTAAGTTGTCGTCAACAATATGCAGATGAATGTTGCGGACTCGAATGGCCAAGGAGTTGACGATCCTTGGCTCTATGGTCTGCGCAACCGACGACCTATCTCCTTGGGCTGATCCCAGCAAAGAAGCAAACCGCTCCCACAAAACTGTTCTCTTCAGCTTCGCCTTCAATATCTTGTCGCGCCAGAACTCGCTGCTCCATTCACTCGGATACAGCAGGCGGATCCTGTGCAGAGACAGAGCGTTGGGCACACATACAACAAGCCTATCCGTCTAAAACACAACTTTTTCAAGGCAGGAACAGCCCAGAAGGAACGGCATAACTTGCTAAAAGTTCCGTACACGATGCAATGCGAAAAAATGTATGGCCGCTCGCCTGCTGAGAAGACACCGCCCTATCTAAAGCCAGTAGGCCATGCGTAGCAGTAACCGCAGCAGCAAGAGCAGCTACAGCAGGAGTAGCAGCAGTACGAGAAGCAGCAGAAGCAGCAACATGTATGCAGCATGCGGCACTCCGCATGTTCTAATTCCTACCGAATTTCGAGGTCTTCCGCCTCGATAGCAAAAGGATATGTGCCTGGCGTTCCGAAGAAAGTCTGCCAAGAAAACTTCGCCCGGACCTGTAACAATAAAACCCAAGTAGTAACAGCTGAGCGATTCGCTTCGTGAATGCAAATAGGGAAACCTGAAAGACGTAAAAAATCACAGCAAAAGCTCTTGACACTGGCCTGGACGCACAAGGCTGTGCCCTGGTATTCGTATCTGGGGGCCCCACCCTGGCTATATTGGAGTAGTCCACAGCGAAGGGGATTTCGGCGAGTTCAAACAACTGTTGAGGAAATGGGATGTTGGTGAGATGGATTTCGGGATCGGTCAGCGAGTCAATCCTGTGCCACATCAAGGAAATCAGAACACAAACCCGCGCGGCAACTCCACCTGTCAGCCGTTGGGCTCCAAAGCCTATCCAAACACCACTTCTCTCTATATCACAGTCAACAGTTAAAAAAGACGCCTTCCGCCAGCGTATCCCGCTAGAGCAAGACTGGCTTGAACCCTAAGCCCTAAGCGCTGGACTCTAGACCCATACAGCACGTCATTCCGTGGGTTCAAAGGGAATACGCGCTGTAGCTGGAGCATCTGTCTAGAGGGCCCCCAAGTGTGCCCTGTTGGCCCTAAGCTTGAGTACAATGACCTCGATTTGGGGCATTTACAGATGTATGAAAGGTCCCCATGGTGCCCCTATGTGTTATGTGTATGTGTTCTAAGGAGCCTTGTGCGTCGTCGTCAAACTCCTGACGGTTCCTAGAGATTGGGAAGAGGCTAAAAGGTTATTACGGCAGTGAGGGCGAACCTGAAGTTGTTTATCGGGTCCCAGTCCCCGAGGAATTCCTTGCCATAGGTCTTGATGACCTGGTCAAGGATGTTGGCCAACATTGTGCGTAAACACAGAAAGTCCCATGCTTACACAACTGTACGACGGAGGACGGGGCGCTTAACGGATAACAGACGAGCCGAGTGCCGTGGCCGCTACTGCTACTGCTGCTGTCGCTGCTACTGCCTCTCCAAAACCGCTTCAAAGGCTCCAATGCCCCCTATATCTGCTTGTGTTGCTGATGCGAGGGGCTGCAGCTGCCGCCAGTGGAAGTTGCTGTTGCTGCAGCTGCTGCCGCCGCTGGTCGTCGCTGCACTGCTGCTCGTCGTTGCTTAGCAGGCGCTGCTCAGTCAAGCCCCGCTAGCTGTTCGATGAGATGTAGCAGCACCAGAGGGCGCCGCTGAGCCTTTCTGGGTGTCCATTCGACGTTGGCCTGACCGCCTTCAGCGCCCACAGAAAAGTGATTCACTGTTGCGGGTCACCGTCGAGGTGGCACCCTGCAGGCTCGCCGCTGGTAGCGGCGCGTGCTGCTAAGAAGACCCCCCAGTTTTGTCTGCCCTGTTTGTTGCTGTTGCTGCTGGGGCTACTTCAGCTGGCAGTGGCTTTGAGGCGGGCGGTGGCGCTAGGAGGCCCCCGGGCTGCATGTACAACCCCGGCGGGGGCGTCTCAGGGGCTTGGGTGATATGTATGAGTCATGAAGAGGTGTGAAAAGAGAAGCAACCGAGGGTCATTCCCTGAGGTTCCCTAGGGTACAGGGAGACAGACCCAGCGAGTCGTGTTCGGCGGCGCGGAAGGCCGGCCCCCTAGATGAAGGCTTTTCGCCGCTTCTTCCGCTGCTGCGGAGGCGATGAAGATTAAAACTACCTCAAAGCTCTAAAACCAAATAGGAAAAGGGCTGTAGAAGGCCAAGAAAAACCACGCCTTAGTCGCGAGTCATTGAGGAGCTCTCTCCGCCTGGCCCGGTGCTCTGAACACAGGCTGCCTCGGGGGCCCCTGCTGAACCGGGCGGGTATAGTTGTGTGAGTTTACTTCTTCATTTGGATTCAGTTGAATTTATTTCTTGAGCTTAATATTCAATGCAGAAGATCTAAACATTTGCACAGGTTGCAGCACGCGGTCCACCGAGCCACTCGCGAGTGGAGCGCCAGAGCACCCCGTTGCAAGGTGATACCTGGAGCGTGTTGTTTTTTATTTCCTATGTTTGCATGGCTGTCTATGCTTCATGAGGCTGAAAATAAATGCGCAAATGATTATTTTCCCTGGCTGCAGCTCATTTTGGTCACTTCCCCGGTCGAACGCTGACTATTGCCCAGTCTGCACAGCGCTGCCTCTTAAAGGTTTCACGTTGAGTTGTAGTTATAGCACAAACTGAGTGTACACTGTAATGAGCGGGAGCAACTTCAAACTAGTGGGATGAGTTAGCCTTGCCAGTGTCTCGCAGTTTTTGTTGTTCCAAGGGCTTCGCTCAACTGTGAAACAGCAGCAGCCCCCAACAGTAACTTCGGTAGCACCTGACGCTATTCTTGCTACCGCTGCGGTTAGTGCACAGAAGGCTGCTTCATAGGTTCACACCAATAACTACACAAGCAGCGAAAAAGTTCAAGCCCCTAGCATAGCTGCATCAACGACATCATGAACGAGTGCAGAAGTGGTAGCCCCCAGTTTTGGCTGCTCACACAGCAACCTGAGCAACCAGAATTGTTGGCTGTTGTTGTTTTGTGCTTATGATGTGAAGTGTTTGTTAAGATTTGTCGACATGTGTTGAAAAGGGGCCACTTGAGAAGCTGCGCGAAACAGTTGGAAGCTAATGATGTCTGCGGTGTGCATGATATTCGCATCAACGAATGGCATTTCACAATTTTCATCGAGTCCCGGATAATGCATCATAGGTTGTTCAGCGCAGGCACATTCTTGAAGGAGAAGCTCATGGGCATATGAAGTGGGAGGAATGCATTCAGCTTACTTATTGGCGTTGCTTTCCTTATGTTGCCGAAGCAGGCAGAAGTTTATTGCCTCCTGTTGCCGTGTGAATGTTGCTTACCTCCCATTATTACCATTTTCACCATTGTACTTACTCTATGCAATGGGTGGGCTTCCAACAGAAGCAGTGAACAGCCTGAAGTGCCTTTTTCCTTGTTGAAGGGAGTGTGGGCTTTTCTTCCTGCGTTAGATGTTCATCTTGCAGAGAATGTACCAACAGTGTGCAACCCATAACGCACACCTTTAAAACTGAGTCAACATTAAGGTGAATCCCCTACAGCTGTGGCTTCAACAACTGAAGCCGCAGTTGCTACACAACAGCAACAGCGGTTGTTGGGACTTGTTAGTCTCCTCTAAGTTTATGTATAGCGTTCGGTGCCTTCAGAAAGGGTGTGCTAAGAACGGCTTAGAGAATTTTCAGCTGTTTCTGGACTATCTATCCCTTGAGCTTGTCGTTAGCTGTGAGGTTCACTGCTCTATATTAGAGGCTGTTGAGGGAGCACTGACTATCGCAGATATTCGGAAAAAGTGCGCGTTCATCAAACCAAGCCAACTACCCCTGTTCGTTGACCAGTGGTCGTCGGCAGCAGCATGATGTTGTTGTAGGGATATGTAGAACTGATCACCAACAAGCGCAGCAGAGAATCAGCAGCCGACTGGCTGGCTCTCGCACAGGGGGCAAACTGGGGGGGACGATTCGTGCACTTAACCGTTTTCCATGCCTTTCAGAGCGGCTCGAGCTGTAGACTAACTCACCCGTTCAAGAAATGCGTGTTAAACGAGGTATGCAAACAATGCGTAACCAGTCACCATACATTGAGCCCCGCTTCTGCTTCAGTTCGTCGTCTTGCCTCACCGCAGCATAGGGTTGTGGCAAGCAGCCAGCAACATGCCATGTAGCTAGGAACAATAGAATTCAATCTACAGGCTTGGGCTTTACGCGTACGGGCCACACATATGCGCCTTCCCCAGGGTAGCGGCGGTCCTCGACCTTAGCCGAGGACTGTTGTGAGTTGCAGTGGAGTTAAGCCCTTCTGGTGCAAAAGCAGCTGCTGACCCCCGCTTCAGCACATTGGCGTCCTGTGCACAGCGATCAAGCTGTTTGGGGCTGGTATCGGTAAGATAGAACATCTCACAAACTGCAACACAGATTGCTACGAAGCGACCCCACGTGCAAGGGTAAGACCCAAATATCACTCAGATATATGGAATAACGCTGTAAAGCAAGCTAATTCCCCCCTACGCTTTTCCACTTGGGTACAAGTAGCATACGGCAAGCAAGCAGGAGTGCACACACCAGGTTTGTACAGCCCATGTTGCACGCAACCAGCACCACTCGCCATTGACGATGGGGAGAAACAGGCCCTTTCGATCACGAGGTCAATTCGTTTGCGTTCTTCCCGCCCTTTAGAAACGCCCCTGCGCGTTGGTTTCATTCTGCGTTGAATGCTTCGCTTTGTGTTTAATGCTCCCTAAAAGCATCAACTTACGATGCGGGTTGTTTCCCCTGCATGCCTGCTGGGCGCATGAACTAGCACAACCACAAGCCCACTGGGCAGACGCGTGGCCTGCCCACAAGTCTATTCATAGATCTCATGAAAAGTAATGGAAATTGGACAACCAGTTGCAGATGGCTTCTTTGCAGCATTTATTTGCGCAACAGGCAGCTCGAGTTCTTCCATGGCATCTGCGGCAGTAGGTCTACATCTACTGATGAATGCATATTTGTTGTCTGGCTAATGGACAAGCTGTGTTTACGGGTCTTGTGGGAGGACACAAAGCCAAGGCACTACTCCCTACTTTTTAAACTAATATGTACAGCGTATATTACAATTTCTCTAAATGCGAATGTAAAACTGAAGCTAGATTTATGCTAGAGTTCCTTACATCCGCGTGGGCTGGGAGGCGCCGCCGTATGCATGCATGCAGTGGCTGCGGCCAGTGAGCGGGTAAGGCTAAGGAACGTATTTTGGTTGTCATCACATCCGTAGTATATATTTATGCTGAAGATTCTTCTTGTCAGGTATCACAGTGGGTGCCAGAACGGACACTAAAGCCTCTCTCTGCATCTGTGAGGAATCCAGCCGCCGCTGCAGCAGGAGCAGCAGGAACGGAGTTTGTGTGGAGTTCTCGTCGGATTTGGTGGCGAGAAATGCATGGAGGCTTTTAAGGGCTTTGCTTCTGCAACTACATCAGCCTGGCAACAGCCTCCAGCCGGTAGCCCTACTTACTTGTGAATCCTGGAATCCTTGGAAAGAGAAGGGGGCAGGGAAAACCGGCATCTCGGGCCTTTGATATTTAACGTAGAGGGAGACGATGGTGCGAATATTCATAAAGGGAGGGGTGTGGAGGAACAGCGAGGATGAAATCCTCAAGGCGGCGGTCATGAAATATGGCCTCAACAACTGGAGTCGTGTGGCTTCTCTACTGGTTAAGAAATCTGCCAAGCAGTGCAAAGCCAGATGGTAAGACTCTCTCTGTTTACTGTAAATAAGCGATTCTGTCTTCAGTGAATCGTTGCATGCATGCAAGGGCGAAAGGAAATGGCACCCAAGTTTGGTATTGAAGTTGTGCGAGGAATGCCTAGCTGGAGTTTGTCTGCAGGTATGAGTGGCTGGACCCCAGTGTTAAGAAAACAGAATGGACACTCGAAGAGGAAGAAAAGCTTCTTCACCTCGCCAAGATCATGCCTTCTCAGTGGCGCACTATTGCGCCTATCGTAGGCCGCACAGCGTACCAGTGTCTCATGCACTATGAGGAACTTCTGGATCAAGCACAAGGCAAGTTGCAGCCTTCTGCCGCCAGCCTCTGATTCTCCCCTTGCCTGCTGTATCGCATGAGGTGTAGGATCACTGCAGATTGTGCTTCTTTCGGGGCGGACACGTACGTATTCCTGCGCGTGTTCCAGAGGAGGCTTTTCATGTGGGCGCCCACTTAAGTTTTTTGCTGCAGAGGGAATGGAGGGGGAAGAGGGGAAGCCCAGCGGTACGGGTTTCTCCCAGGCGCCGGGAAGCCGGAAGGCACCAGGGCGAGGAGTTGGTTTTCTGGTAAGACCTAGTGATGCTGCTGGTGCCGCTGCACATGCTGCTTCGTGCACATGCTCGAGCTGCTGCCGGTACTGCTGCTTCTGTGTGCTACTGCAATCGGTGCCTGTCCACACAAAGGTGCTACAGCTGTACAGGATGTGTAACACATCAGCTTCATATCCCTCAGAACAGTACGTCAACAGCGCTTTCGAGTGTTTTGTATTGCAGCGAGGGAGAGAAGACCCAAGAAGGCTGAGGCCCGGAGAGATCGACCCGCACCCCGAGACAAAACCATCTCGTGCCGGTGGGTGGCTTAGGGTTTCGAACTTGGGGTTTAGAGTATAGGTATTAGAACATACGGCTTAGAACTAGGTGCTTAGAAACTAGAGGTTAATACTTGGGGTGTAGTGAGGCAGCGAACGTTCTCCAAGGGGTGATGGGCCACGGAGTAATGAGTTGCGGCTGAGGAGGTCAAATCACAGTCGTCATTTGCCCCCTATATACGCCTAAAATCTGTGCAGATCCGATTGACATGGCCGAGGATGAAAAGGAAATGCTTGAAGAGGCGAGGGCCCGTCTAGCGAACACGCGAGGCAAGAAGGCCAAGCGGAAGGTGGGCAGTGCACGTTCAACTTCCCGTTGTTCCACATGCAACATAGAGCTAGGGATACCTCTATGAGGTGAAGGTCACTGCGGTGTTTCCAATACAGGGAGCTGTATGCCATGCATAGGAACGCTGCTAAGGCAGACCGGATCTGCCAACGAAATTCAGTTTCCCTGTGAACTTGTTTGCACTTGTTGATTTTTTGACTCAGGCCAGGGAAAAACAACTTGAGGAGGCCCGCCGACTGGCGGCCCTGCAAAAGCAGAGGGAGCTGAAGGCGGCCGGTGGGTTCATGTGGTGTGATGTATAGCTGTGCAAGGACTGGAGCGAAAGCAGTCTTGCCATCGTCGCACTGAACTGTAGGAGGAACATCTGCGTTAATAGATTCAGCACTAGCGATGTAGGCATTATTAGGTTGTGCTTGGTTGTGGTCAGGGATCATTACGGGGGCAAAGCGAAGGACGAGGAAGAATTTCCAACCATACGAAGAGGTTCCCTTTGAAGAGAAGCCGCCTCCAGGTTCGCAAAAGGTTTGGGTTTAGTGCTAGCAAGTGCAGTTACACCGTTGGTGCTAGTGCAGATAAGTGTGCAACACTGTACCGGGTCAAGTGGGTATATGTTGTTTAAGCAGCATAAACTGCTTTGCCAGCATAAACGATGTGTAGTGAGCTGGTGATAATCCCTGCTGACAAGGCGTGGCTTTGAGCTTTCATGCCTTTCCTGTGAAATGCCTGTTGTGGCCGTAGGTTTCTACGAGGTCCCATCAGAGGAGAATCCAGAGGGGAATCTGAACTTCGCCAACATCAGGTAACAAATCAGTGTCATCCGCTTTCGTAGCCTATACTGTTCCTCCAAGTTAGGCAGGAGCATGTTTGTCTTGAAGCATGTTTGTGCCGAAGAGACCGCTAAGGAGTCGTTTCTCCCGAGTATGCTTGCCGTGTTCTGTTGACCAAGATGTGTGAGTAGTGCGGCGTGTATCAATTGGTATTCTATGTAGTGATTGCCTTGGTGGGTTTGGTCATGGCTGTGTTTGTACAGCCTTCAACACTTGGAGGGGACTATGCGCGCGCATGAGGAAGAGAAGCTCAGAAAAGAAGATGCAAGAAAGCTGAAGCGGCTGAGAGAAGACCATCTTGATGAGTACTTAAAAATGCAAGAGGAAAAACTGAAAAGAGAGGCCATTGCAAAGAAAATGAAACTAAACCTGCCGGAGCCCATGCTGAAGGAGCATGAGCTGGTAAGCTGATGACGCTTACGCCCATTCCCCCTCTTGCGTTAATTCAACTCCTACTACTTATTGGGAGGAAGCAATTGGCATATGAATCATTGGAGCCTGCAACAAGTTGAGGGGTTCCTATTTCCGGCTATCTGCAGGAGGAGTTGGTGCGACTGGGTGCCGAGGCTTCACTCTTGACGGGTTCAGATGGACACGACGAGACGTCCACTTTGCTAGCACAAGGTAAGGGTTAGTTCTATTGCCCACTTTGAATATTCCGCACAGTAGTATGACTTCCAGGCGACAGAGACAGAGGGTACATCTCGCTTTACGTATTGGGCTTGCAGCTGGGTGGTTGATTTCTTTGTTGACTTGGGTGCACATTCCGTTGCCGCAGGTCTGTCTACTCCTTCTACGATTGTTTCTCGCATACCTCGACGGTCGGAACGCGTACAGCAGGAGGCGCGTAATGCGCTGGCGCTTCTTGGGCTTCAAACACCCCTGGAGGTAAGCCGACATTATCGTGGATAGTGAGGAAGTAGGCACGGTGGCGGACGGATGAAGCCCACGAGACGAAGCTTAGTTTGACACACAAGCATGCATGCACGTTTGGCGGGTAACAGACATTACGCTGCAGGAGTGTTGGCAGTGCCTTAATTAGGTTCCCGCCCGCTGCACACCCTTCACGGGTTCCGACGTAAGGTCGAAGACGGGGGATGATGCAGGGGCATCAAGCAACAGTTTTGCCTTTTCGAATGCGTCGTAGGGGGAAGAAAATGCGCAAATAGAAGAAGTTGCGGGGGGAAAGGGACTGACGCCGGGTGATGTTCGAACCCCCAATGCTCTACAGCAGCAACTTCGTGGAAGCCGTTTGACTGGCACCATATCTGACACTCCACTAAGTGCAGGTCAGCCACAAGCGACTTGCAAGTCGGCTCGTCTTAATCGCTTGAATATATAGGGTGCCTAGGGCGATGGCCGTAATCAGGGCACAGCAAACCTTTGTTTTTGCATCCACGGGCTGGGGCGCATTCCTCTTCACACCAAGCCGGTGGTTTGTGCTGTTGCTTATTTTGAATGATGACTTGGATTCCTGTTCGCTGCTGAGTGTTCAGCCACGCGCATTACCTCAACGGGGCACGGCACCAGCGCAACGCCGCTCCACGACATATCCGACGCTGGGTCTGCTTCCGAAGGTGGCGGGATGGGTTCGAAAGCGGAGTTGCATCTTGCTCGTCTCCAGGCGCGAACCGCTCTCGCCTCCCTCCCTGCTCCCCGCAACGATGTCACGGGACAAATTCCGGATGACATCACTGAAGATGAGAAGGAGCTTCTTGAGTCTGAAGCTGTAAGACTGGCTCCAAACAACTTCGCAGCCTTAGCTGCCTCCGTGTTTCTGAGGTTTCACCGAGACAGCGGGGCAGACGTGTACTTCTCTGGCGGTGAACGCGTTTAGAAGTTTTTGAAGCTGAAACTCTTCACTTTAATAACGTCAAAGCTAACGCGATACCCCGAGTTGTCTCTTTTTGGAAACTGGGACTTTTTATGTGATGTCATCCTTGGTTTTGCCGCGTGCAGGATCTAGATATGGAAGAGGTGGAGAAACGTCGGGCGCAACGCGCAGCCGAGGCAGCGCAGAGGCGTTTTTTGGAACAGACTCAAGTGATGCAACAGCAGCTTCCCAGGCCCATCCTTCCCCCACTGAAGCCGCTAACCGCATCAATCGACGCGACGTCGGCAGTTGCTTCGGCTGTCCACCAGCAGCTACAGCAGGATGACGACACGGTTATCACTGAGGAAGGGAAGGACGCGGCTGTTGCAGCGATTTCTGAGGCCGCCTCTCTTACTGAAAATGTTATGGTGGGTAGATGGAATTTTATTCGTTCAAAGAATGCGTGTTTAAAAATGTGTGGGGGTTAAATGCGCGTTTGACGAGTGATTGAAGCTTTCACGGCTTTCAGGCTTTGCTTACACCAACGCGAACACTACCGCTGCTGACATCATTCTTTACTTTGTATCTGATACTACTCATTAATTGGGGGATATTTTGTGGTTATGGGCATGCAGACTAGCGATTCCAGGGGCGCGCACCCCCTGCTTTCCTCTTTGTACCGGTAGTTTCCGTCGTGCGGGGGGTTGTCTCTGTTCTTGGACACTGGCGAAGCCTTAAGTGTTCATGTGTTTGTTATGCAGACTCTGCTCGTTCAACACGACTGCTACGAGCACCCATTTCGCGGAGTTAACGTGAGCTCTTTATGCCTTAGTCCATGTTGCTACTAGCCATTGTTAGCCTTCGGTGTAATGGCACCTCTTCACCCGTTTACGTTGCCTGGGCTCCGGCTCACGTTCGGTTGGCACACTAGCACCCCTTGCATGGTGCCTTGTGACTTGTGTTTGCAGCCGCCTCCGCCAACTGGTGGCCTCGAACCGTGCAGCTTGGAAGAAATGCAGGTATTCCAGACAGGCTCGACCGTGCAGCTTGCAGAAGTTTGATACGCTCTCGTCGGGTGGTGGCCCATCCTAGGGCACGGGTGCAGTACGCAGAAGACTCATATAGACATCCAGCGCGGTCGTGCACTTTTGCGTGCAGGCGGCAAGGGAACTTGTAGAAACGGAGTTGGCTTCTTGGGGCGTAGACGAGAACTACCCGAGACTGGACAAGCTTGTCTACACGCTAGAGACGCAGCTGGTGTTCAACCCAGCAACAAAATCGTAAGAATCAAGCGCGAGCAGTGCAGCTGGGTAGCCTGTCTTTCTTTGGATATTAACCCGCATCGTCACAGTTACAGAGAAGGGCAACAGGGAGCGACAAGCCGGCGACAACAGCTCATGCACTTGTTACGCGTGGCTGATAAGCTGATGCGGTGGGGATGGGGGATGCTGTGGGAAGTTTGATGATGCCCTGTTTGGGGCAGGCACTACAGCAACAAATGATGGGATTGTTTGTGCAGGTATGTCTCGTCGTCCACTCTGAGCTCCAACGAGCGACTCCAAGTGTATGCGCACCAAGTTGAAACGTTAAAAAACGGCCTCACCGCGGCTGTGCAGCGAACCAAGAAGCTAGAGAAAAAGTATAAGGTGCTGACGACGGGTTACACAAACCGTCAGAGGGAACTTGCCAAGGCAATAAGTGAGGTCCAAGTATTCATACGCGAGAAACAATGCTTTTAAACAGAATACGAGGATGGCTAATTTCAAACACTATATAGGCTATGAGACACTTTTTGGATGTCTCACTGATTTCGAAGCCAAGCAGTGGCTCACTGCCGTGGTTGCAAAAGCAGCTATAGCTCCAGGCGTGAAATCTTGTTTCTGTTGTGTTAAGTCCATAAGTTCGCATGGAGGCTGACAAGCGTGTGGCTGCTGTGCTGGACAGACGAAAAGAGCGCCGAACTACTGCAGCTCGACGCGCGCATTGCATCATTCACCAGGCTGCAGGAGTCAGAGCGGAAGGCAGTGAAGACCCGGACCGAAGAAAAGCGAGTGGAGGTCTTGCAGGAGCGCGCTAAACACCTGTTTCTCCAGGTGCGTCTTAGCAGTCAATACAGGCCTTGGAGATCACACAAACTGACTTCCCCAGTTCACCTTATACGTTTTTAATGGGCTGTGGTGGTGGAACATCGAAAGGTGCCGGTAATATGGATACTCAAATTTCTCTCTCCTTTCATCTATCAACACCTAGCTTGGTATCCTGTCGTTTGGTGTGGTTCATGAGCTTGTCACAGGCAAGTCGTTCTGCTTTTTATATAGCGCTGACGAAGCCGCTGCAATTCTAATGCGTGTTTTTTTGCAGCATCTATACGGTCGCTTGACGTCTGTCAAACAGCATCTTCAGGAACTCCTCAACGATGCGGCAGCACAGCAGCAGCAATCACAGCAAACACTGCAAGCACAGCAAACACAACAGCCACAGCAAGCACAGGCGTAGCAGTTACGCAGTGTGGCTGACTCGTCATGCACACGTGACTTGCTGGCTCCTGACAAAATCCAACTCCGCAGGTGGCTGTGCAGACCGTCAGGTCAAGACATAGGATCATGCAGATAAACTGTGCGAATGCTCACTACACGCAAAATGCAAGGACTTCGTCTTTTTGTGTCAAGCATTGTATATGGAGGATTCGCGTGTTGGCCCTCATGGACGCCTACGGAAGCAACAGCTATCTAGACTAGTGCACTTTCGTAAATATGGGTGCTCGCTAGGGTCTTCCAATCCTCAGGTTTGCAGGGATAGCTACCCCGGTTGATGTGCTTTTTGCATCACTAGCGTGTAAAATTTTTTCTAGCTGGCTCGCTGGCGTGGAAAAGTGGCTTTGAGACTGTGCAGTTCTTCCCGTTAGTCACTATACACCTTTTACGCTCGCATTGCACCTTTACGAGTTGCCTGACTTCATTGTTGCAAGGAAGGCCGTCGCAAGGCAGCAATTGGCCCGTGCCAAGGGTTGTCTCAAGCGGGAGCACAAGCTATAGTGTTGGGTGGAGACCCGGGAATTGAAGCTTCCGTACTGCTTTATTAGACGGAGGCCATTATTGTGTGTGTACTGCATTTAAATGCTCGTTCGCGATGGAATGTGTGAGTTGGCTACGGAACCGTCTAGGGGTCACTCGACCGCTTATCGACGGTACTGCTGTGGTGCCGCGGCGCCCAAGGCAAACGAACAGTTCAATTAAATTGGAGAAATAAACAAAGCGTTTGCACTTTATGCATTAATTAGGCATTTTGTTTTAGCCTTATACTTTCGCCTGAAGCAGACTCAACAAAGTTCGGCCAGGTAGTAGGCTCACAGTGAGCTTGCCCGCCAGACTTTCTTCACATCTCCAGCAGTGTAGATCCACGGAAATATAAACTGGAAATTGTTAAAGTATCTTCCCTTCTTCTAACAACATACAAAAAGGAGCCAGTCTCTTGCGGCTTTTCCAGACCAGTGGTTCTCCCCTCTCACCACCTTGCATATCGCAACTGATTCGTTCATCTTGCAGAAGGGACTGAAGTACAGGCCCAGCTCTGGCTCTTTCGCAAGCCCTCGGGTGCAAGTCTCCAAATATGGCTTTTTCTTGGAAGCTTCCGCTTCTTCTTGCACTTGCGTGTGCAGCCGAAGTGGCGTCAGCTTCGGCAGCGAGAGGTACGACGCTCCGTTGAACAGCTCATCAATGCTCCACGCGAAGCGAACATTGAATAGAGCCACACTGTGTACAATGTTCAACTTTGTTTGCTCCTTCAGACTGTGGCTGTTCTCTTGCGCGAACCCCCGTGTGCGGGAGGAACAACAACACATATAGGAACCGCTGCTTCCTGAATTGTGCCGGAGTTGCAATGCTTCACTTCGGGCCCTGCAGGGAATCTTCTTGGGCAACAGGTTGGGCACCCCACCTCCTTAGCCCTCACTTGAATGCATTTCCGGGGCCTAGGTTTCAGTCCCACCTACGTTTGACTACGTTTGAAGCAGTATGCGTTTTCGCCTTAGATTATAGGCTTTATTCCGTTCCTAAAAGCCTGCGTTGCCTGCTCAATACATCCGCAGGTATAACATGCCCTTTGACGTACGAGCCAGTGTGCGGTGCTAACGGGAGGACATACAGAAACGCCTGCGTAGCTCGGAAGGCACGAGTCCAGATCGTGCAGCAGGGTGGTTGTCGTCCAAGAGGACCTGGAGGACCAGGTAGCTCAGGTTAGCAAGGCACTTTAGGCGGCCTAGAGAGGAACACGCACAGCAAAACACTTTCTGCCAAGCTTTAATGCCTCTTCGCTACAGCTCTGTGTATGTCGTGTGTTTTGTCCCGTTTGGTGGCTTCCACCCGTGCAAGTATTAAGCACGCGCGTCAGTATTGCCGCAACCCACACTTGTTAGTTAATTGCGTTGGAGTGGTGGCATCTTTCCTGAGGCCCTGCAGCAGAAAGATGTCACCACCCTGCACGAGCAAGAATCACAAATACCCTATCTGTGGCACCGAAAACACCAAACACAATAGTGCTCTTCAAAATGTCACGTGAGAGAAAAGTTCTTGCCTGCGGAATCCCTTGTGGTTTGCTATAATGTAAGTCGCTGTTTCTATGGTTGGGTAAACCGGCAAATTTGTCTGTGGTCTTGGGTCGCTGGACAATGCTCTTGACCAGGTAAAGTGGGGTAGCAGCTTGGTTTTGTTATTTTCTGTTCAGGGTGCAGTTGCCCTAACCACCGGAATCCCGTGTGTGACACGCAAGGCAACACCCACCGGAACAGGTGCTTTATGCGTTGCAACAACGGAAGGTTTGCTCACGATGGCCCTTGTAACAACGTCAACATCAGCAGTAAGGATTATCCTTGTCATTACATTTGCCTTTTATTTTTCCCTGCCCTCTTTCAAGTAGTAGAAAGTACATCTTCGTACACACCCGCGGGATATGCCCAGAGTGAGGCAAGCTGTTCATCATTGCTTGCCATTCTGTGGATGTTGAATATGCAGACTGTGCTTGCCCAGCGGTGTACAACCCAGTGTGTGACACTCAAAATACAACACATGACAATGCCTGTCGTTTGCAGTGCAGCGGTAGAATCTACGCGTACGATGGTGCCTGCAGGAGGCTTTTAGGTAAGAGAAACATTGCCAGCCCACAGGTGCATCTCGCCGTACTGTGGGTGTTGTCTAGAAACTTTATCGAGAGACACTGTGCACCTTATTTCTCTTAGATTTACTTAGGCTTGTATACGCAACGTAAACGCAGTATCATTTTGAAACTTTAGAGGAGCCTTTCGTTTAGAGGAGCATGTTGTTGTTGCTTTTTGTGCCTGTGCGTGTCATCTTGTGGTTGTTGACTACGCAGATTGCGTTTGCCCAGACCTGTATCGACCAGTGTGCGATACAGAGAATACAACACACAATAATATCTGTAGAATGAGTTGCCAGAACAAGACCATCGCACATGAGGGTGCTTGCCGCAATAATTCAGGTAAGATGCGTTTTGTGTGTTTTGCAAAGGCACAGTTGCGCCCCAGCATGGCTCAGGTGTTCCAGTGTTTTTAAATAGTGTCTCAGTCAGCTTTGTCCGGTTGCCATTGCTTAAGCTACGTTGCTTGAAAGTACTCTTTCTTGGGCAGTAGCTGGAAGGTATACCCAGGAAGCGAGAAGCTCCTTTCGCTGCTGCCAAGCTTATTGTCTCATAACTAACGAGAAGATAATTACAGGTTACGCTTAACCAGATTCAAGGATGGGCGGTTGACTTTGCAGGATGCGCCTGCCCTGAGGTGGAGAGGCCTGTATGCGACACGCAGGGGCAAACGCACTCTAACGCTTGCAAAATGAGGTGTCAGGGTGCAACTCTTGCCCACGACGGCGCTTGTACGGATTCAAACGGTATGTGACAAGCTCCAGTAGACTTCACTTCCATTTGCCATAGAAGTGGCTCGAGCTAGTGTCATTAAAGGACAGGAACCGCTGTTTGTTTGCTCTACAGCGCTGTAGCTTGTGTGTACCCTTCATTATTCTTGTTGGCTTGTCAGGTTGCTTTTGCTTTCGCGAGCACAAGCCTGTCTGCGATACTCAGAACAGAACACACCCCAACAGGTGCTATCTTGATTGTGCCGGTGCTCAGTTTGCATACCAGGGCTCTTGTGCAAGTGAGTCATGAAGGTTACCGCCTGGGAAATGCGGACTTGCCGAGACTATTGTGGGCACAGCTGTAGCGTGTGCTCGTAGACCTGTTGATAAAGTTGGTCACTGTAGCAAACCGGGCCACTGCTTGTTGTTGTCTGTTTGCAATTGCGCAGGCACTACGAGCAATCAGTCTTTTGCAACGGACAATTCGAGTTCCAGTGGCTAAAAAAGGCAGGTTAAATGGAACGAATGGCTGCACCAGCAGTGGCTAAGCAAGCCATACTGCGACACTCACCTACCCAGGTTCTAAGTAGTGTTTTCATGCGGAGCAAAGTTCTTTGAGAAGGTTTAGTCTCTAGGCCAGTTTTCTTCAACTCATGAGACCCCTATTCTGCCTGTATATGGTGGCTCTCAAACCGTTTCTACGCTTGCCCCATAACAACTGTAGTTTGTGCGTTTGCATCTCTATTGCCGTTTTGAATATTGCCAAGCAAGGTGGAGTAGGTCACCAGGCGTAGCAGTTGCTACACCATCTGGGCACAGTGTGCCATGTGTCGTATTCCATGAGGAATTGTATTTCCCAGAGCAATGCAGCTAACGGCATCCATGGTAGTTCCTAATGTACTAGCAGGTGATTTTACAAAATGGCAATGCCACTAGAGAACGGCTCATTGCAAATGTGGCTAAGCGCGGCCTCCTCAGCATAGTGGACAATTATGAGCTGATTTCTGGGGAGTGGTTGAACAGGCGGGAAGGAGACAACCTGACAGTGAGTTACACCGGTTGTGGCTGGCGCATGCACTAATGGGTACCTTGCCGTCAGTAGCTACATCCCCCCGCAACTTCCTAGTGTCACTTCAAAGTCATCTCTATTGCAGGAGTAGCAGCGGTGACCAAACTGCCGAATGAAACAATCTACGCGCTTATGCACAGGGTATCGTTTGAGGTACGTGGATTACCAATATAAGTGGGATATTCGATAGATACACCTCTATGCATACACCAATATACGGCAGGAGCATGCCCCACCGTTCGGTTAAGGTTTAGCAGAAACAACACGTCTGGCTAGGAGAGGGCCTGAAGTGAGAAAAGCGCATCAGATATAATAGACTTTGGGGGGCTTCTTAAACTTTGGTCGCTGCGCAAATCACAAGGAAAATGAATGGATCTAGAGCCTCTGACGCACCATGATAGGAAGCAATGGATGACTTTCGATAACAGCAAGTGTTTTTTCAACGGATGGATAGCTTTAGTTCGCTAGTAAGTCACCTCATTACGGGAAGGGGTGGCTAGCCTACACATTACAAAACTCGGGAAGCGGCTCCTGCTCGCACGTAAGGGCAATGCCACATTAGTTAAGCTTCCTAGACACTATACGGCTGAGAGAACGATACGATACAGGTAATCTAAGCCGATAACTGAGGACCCTGCACGCTTAAGTGGTGCAACTATTGGCCACAAAGCTAGCTATTAGGAGGCGTTGAATGCAGTAAAGACCAGAAAACGGTTATAAGAAAAAAATAAGCAGACAAGCAGGTACGTAACAACGCCCAGGGCCGGTTGCCCTTGTGACGGCATAGTCTTACCCCCCGCCGATATTGAGAAAGGGCCAGAAGGACGGCTATACGCCATTAGAAGAAGAGGAGTCAAAGCTCCGAAGCCTTACTTAGGAAGTTAAAAATATGATCTTTGTCAGTAAGAAATGCTTCACTTCTTAACACATCATTACCTGCATTAAGAGTTGCGCAACATCACTGAACGACAATGCAAAGGAGGGTGAACAGCCTCAAAATGCCGCTTGGTTATTAATGTCAAACAGAATATAGCATAATTTATAATCATGTATTATATATTGTACTGCTTCCTCCCTTTTATCGCGTTAGGAGCAGCCGGTGGTAGAGAGGCACTCAATGTTGCGGCGCCTTCTCACGCCAGCCCGCCACAAGTCAGTCTTCACTGCGGGCTGGACTCCACCATATCTTGCGTTAGAGAGCTCATGAGGCCCCGTATCCATTAGGAGTTTTTGTTATCCTATCAGGATTTCCGCTGCTGTGTTATCTGTCGGCTTTGTTTGTGCAACGCGGGCGTTTGCAGGTCAGTCAGCTCAGACAAGGGCGAATCCATGCGGCGTTTGGAAGCGTCGTGTGCACGATCGCCCATAGGGCTCTCTGTCTTGGAACGCGCCTCTTTCTCGCGATTGAACTGTCTCAAGTATATTCTGTTTGTGAGCGTTTAGCTCACTAGCTTCTCATCCCAGCTGCTCATCCTTGGCTCACTTGGCCAGCCAGCGAAGATGATGGGGTCTCAGCAGAGCTTTGGAGACTTTGCAAACAGCCTGTCATTCTATGGAGGCACGCAACAGCAGGATAAGAAGGGCTACGCAATGGTTTCACTGGACGGGGCCCCAATGCGCAGCCCTTCAGCGGGGGGGAAGCCTGCAGTGCCGGGGTTCCTCGGCAACATCCTAGGCACGAAATCGGGAGGCGTTGCCGCTAACGAGGTGACCACAGGCGGTGGAATTTGGGGAATCCCGGGAAGGGTTCCAAGCGGATCTATGAAGGCTCCTCCACGCCCACAGGAACCAAACGGCCTCCTGCAGTCCGGTTTGTCAGCAGTGAAGGATGGAGCGACTCGCATGCTGGATGGCGCTAATTCGGTTGTCAATGCGACCCGAGCAACCATTTCGGATAACCCTTTATCTTCGCAGAATATGCTGATGTTCGGCGTTGTAGCGGCCGTTGGCGTGCTGTTTATGTTCCTGGCATTCCTCACCCTCCCCCTCCTCGTATTCGCCCCCTCAAAGTTTGCCCTGCTGTTCACAATGGGATCTCTTTGCTTTCTTTCGGCCTTGGCGCTCTTAAGAGGTGTATTTTCTCTCTTCCGACACCTTGTTGAGCCCACGAGGTCAGCACCAGCAAGGCACTAGCTTGCAACTTCATTTCCCCTACACATCTCAAATTCTATATGTTCGCGCGCGGCAGTGCTGCGTCTGCTTTTTTCGTGTGGGAGCACATACGGTGCATCTGAACACGAAGGTATAAATAGCGGTCTCCACAGTGCCTCATATATTGTGATTTCCGTGCGGTGTGTGCTTCCATGCAGGCTTCCGTTCACAGCGGTTTACTTTTCGTCTTTGTTTCTAACGCTGTACGCAACCCTAATGGCCAAGTCATATGTGCTCACCCTTGTTTTTTCGGTCTTGCAGTTGTGCGGGTTGACTTCTTTCCTGGTGTCATACATCCCGGGCGGCTCCCACATGCTCAAGTTCATGGGGCAAGCTGCGTGGCAAGTACTGCGTAAAGCCTTTAAGTGCGGGGGGTCTCGGGACCTGCAGCTTCCCATGTAGGTTCGGGTTCACGTACAGTTGCAGTGGAATTCCGCCTCTGGCGGCAGTGCAAGCCGTACGTAGTTATATGGGATACACACTGCACCAGGCAAGCAAGCGCGTGGTTGTCGTCCACCCGTTATCCGTGGTTTGCTTGGAATCGCGGGAAGGCGTAACTGTGCCGGCTGATGGTGTTATTGCTCCTTATTGGACAGGTTTACGCTGTCCAAATGTGTATAAATAGACGGAGCGCCATCGCATATACCCCGTCATGGTGCAGGCCCTGCGACGGCTGTGCCGGCCTCGTAGACTTCCCCCTGCAGTTTCTGCATAAAATGATTTCTGAGGGGTGGATGTTCCCGAGTTAGCTTAGTCAGGGACGCTGCGTCCAATGCGAGGGGAGACAGCCGCTTTCATATTGACAGGGACTTTTTTAGAGTATTTGCGCTCTATTTACAAGTTTTATATGTATACACGTACACATACAAATATATAATATATGCGTATGTACACTAATATATATCTTTTAAAAAATATATATGTATATACATACACATATGTATGTATACATGTATATAATTTACATCGAAGCGTTATAGGAGACAAATAGCCGTGAACTAACAGAGGAGTGGCACAGAAGGCTGCTAGTGGCGATACAGGGAGGTGACTCTTGGTAAGCAGTTCATACACACTCGGTGTCGATTGTGGAGCAGTAGGATAATCTACAGAAGTGGCGTAAAGTTAGCACATGAAAGGGCGTCCCAATGAAAGTGTAGGAATAGGATGCAGGCATTTCAATTTGGGTGGCATAGGTATTAGAAAGGCCCAAGTTTCCATTGGATGGAGTTGGCGTGGTTGGGGGGAACTGACCGAATCGTATGGATGGGGACGGGAGCAGATTGATGGTTCCAACAATGATGAAGTGCGTGCTCGAAGTTCAAACTATTCATCAACTATCACTATCTAAACACTGTTAGTTATCTAGATGATGTGCCTGTAACAATAGTTATTGATACTAGCCCAAGATAGTCGTTAGCTGTTTAGTCAAATATTAAACTAGGCGCCAAGAAACATTTGATGTACCCTGCAGCATGCCAGGCGTCCTATTATAGCGACACAGAGGCCCGGGGCTGCTGCAGAGAGGAAGCTGCACGCCATGAGTTTGGGGACTCCTACTGCAAGGCAATCTTGCTCAAGCCCGCATTGATTCATTCAGTAACTCTGTCGACTGTTGGTGAACACTTTTCTGCCCTCAGTTCCGGACCTGCCGGCAGACAGGAACAAATGCAACCAGTTCAAACAGCTTTTTCTGGCTCTGCTACCCTCCCCCTCACCCAACAGTCGCAGTTGGTCCCACAAGCGTTAGTGATACCTGGTGAAACCTTGAGTACGAGCCCTACTCCGTTCTTAAGTTTCGGCACCGCGTTCAGCATATCACCTCGTCCACGCCCGACCCTTAAATCAGCCTGAAAGTGCTTGTTTTCTCCTTGGCCTACTACCACCTCCGTTTCTGAAAACGCGGTTATAGCGGCTACACCAAAATATCCCTTGTGCAGGAAAGGGAATAGAGAGAAAGAACTGCAACGCAGAGCGGGCAGCTGCCAGTGAGTCCACGCGCGCGGAGGGCCCTGTTGCGGCGTGACGTCTGCACGGATTCACGTTTCATGGAATTGCGGGTAGGTTGGCTCTTGAGGGCCAAGTAACTGTTTAGTGATTGCCTACGGTGTTTGTGCAAGCACCACAGGGGGGCTTGGGTGTATTAGCACATGGCGTTGCCCAGCAGCACGAAGTGAAGCAAGGTGTCATGAAACTCAAGACCGGCCACCCCTAACCCTCCCGAACCCCATGCTTCTGCAGGCATAAAGTTGTGTCTAGGACACCTGGAAGCTGGAGTGTTAGGGGACTCCTCTCTTGAGCAGTTTGCCTCAAGCGCAACTGAAAAGGCCCTCCAGTATGATCGAGAGCCCACCCTACAGGCAGTAGTACAAGTCTATAGGGAAGCAAGAAACGAAAGTACTTGTTGTTGGGAGATGGTACGTACTCGAGGGTTGGAGGCCCTGCACAAAAAGTGTTTGGAGTTTGAATGCTCTTAGCTAATGTCAAGGAACTATCAACAAGTGTTGGGTTGTCTTACGGGCATTTGCCTCGCCATCACGTGAACTAGTTATTGTGGACTAATGTTTATAAGCCTCAGCCTTCCCTTTAGTATCCAGTCAAACGTGCTATGGTAGGGCGGAAACACCCGCCTATTGTTTGTTGCACGCTTGCTGCTACAATAGTCTGCAGAAAGTTCGCATTGAAGGATTGGTTCCTTCTGCTTCAAAATTTAACTTATTTTCCTCAGCCTTTAAATCTCAGTCTTTAAATATACATCTATAGGTGCTTGTTTCTCTATAGGCCCCTACTGGTCAGCCAGGTAGGTGCCGTGGGGTAGCGCGCCTAGCAGAGGCGAGACGTGCCTGCCTGCCAAGTGTGCTGTGAGGTACGGCTCCAGCACAGAGCAGCCTGATACTCCCGACCATATTAATAATAAGGTTTTGATTTGTAAAAGGGGAAGATACTGGTTAGTTTCCCCCACTTACTTTGTACACTGTTTTTCGCAGGTTCCGGCAGGTTTGCCTCTTTAAGAGCGCGAGTGACCCGACGCCGCGTATTACCCGTGCGTTGCGTCTTGAAACTACCAATGGTATTTCACCACGGGTCTTTTTCAGGCTTATATAGCCACGGGAAAACACTTTTCTGAAGCGTTTCGTAGGGCTGACGGCTCGACTTCGCCTGACGCCGCTAGAGTCCGGCAAGGGTTTCGTGCGCAGTACGTCACGTTCCCATCTTAAACCCGCCGGAGGCGAAAGCCTACTCTCTCTAGGAAAAGGCTCAGCATAGAAAAATAGTAAAGGAGGGAGCGGGATTCGGTGTAACTCAGGGGCACTGGCGTCCGCCCTTGTGGTTCTCATGTCCGTCTAAGCCGCACCGTGCTGAGGTCATTTGTTTTGTCGGCAATGGCAAGATACGTTCGAAAAACCTTTTGCGCCTACGCGGCTGCTGCTGCTCTCTTACCCCTGAGCGCAAGGGGGCAGGACGTTCCTGTTCACCACAACGCACAACCAGGCCTAGCGCAAGCGCCTCCAGTGCCTCCTGCCGATTCTGCAGCTTATGGCTATCACCACCCTCCACCTGACCATTCTGCACAGCATCATCCCCCTCCTGTGCACAGTTCGCACGGTTATGGGGCCCACGATCACTCGCCGCCTCCGCACAGCCATGACACCGTTGCCATCGGGTCGCACCCCAACACGTACGCCCTCTGGGAGCAGTCCAGTGGCACAACTGAGCTGCTTACCCATTCTTGGAAGCCTCCCTTAACGCAGGAGAATCTTGGTGAGTTCCGTCACACGGACTTGTAACTTGGGTAAGTGTTCAGGTAATCCATGGACACTTATGCGCTTCTGCACATTTAAGAGGTTTGTGATGAATGCAATCAGGTTACTGGGACGTTGCTATGTCCACGGTGCCCTCGGAGGACCACATCGTGTTGATGCCAGCAGACGCTAACAGAACCGGTCAGTTCTGGCAACGCACTGCAGTTCCTGCGGTCCACTTTGAGGTGCAGTTTGGGTTCGGAGTGTTTGGGAAGGATCCAGCTACTCAGGGAAACTCCGGAGGAGCCACCAATAGCGACAGCCATCCAGACGGATTTGCTTTTTGGTACGTATACGAGCCGTACGCAAACGTCTACCCGAGAACACCGGAAGAACAAGCCAGTTGGAGCCTTGTGGGATACAAAAGTAACCCCAAGGGATTTGGCGTCATATTTAAAGCAGTCGATCAAACAGGAAACATCAACCCATCAATTTCATGCGTGCATAACACCGACGACAGCAGGGACTTCTCCAAAGAAATTCCCAGTTCTTCTGCCTTTTTCTACCAGTTTAGAAATAAGCCCACAGTACGTCGAAGTTTTTCAGAGCGTTGCACTTCATGTAATATTCTTGTGGCATTTTCTAATATTTGCTTAGTTCTACGTATCGAAGGGGGTTATTGTAGGAAGCAGGGGAAGCGGTGGCTCTGCGAGCATGCAACAAACTCCTTGTGATTTCTTGTGTTTCAGCCGGTTCTTTTCCGTGTCATAGTTGGGAATCAAGGAGTAGTAGCTCAGATCCGCGAGTCCGTTACCTCGGCATGGGTTACAGCATGCTCTCTTGAACACGTTCATTTGCACTCCCATGGCTTCATCGGTTTTACAGGCCACAATAAGCCCGGTGTAGGCCAAGGCCAACCTGCGCACCCGCCTCCGGGCGACCAGGTTGTCCTTCACTTCGTGAAAGTATGGAGCCTAGACCCTCTTCCTCCTCATCATAATACCCCCGGCTCGTCACATTCAGTCCACCCCCCGGATGCAACCCAGGTAGCAACTGACGCTCATGCGCACTCAGCCCATGCTGAACAATATGGTATCTATCCAGGGCATGCGCACGCTGCCACATATTTGGCTACAAGCCACAGTCAAACGTAAGCCTTGTATCAAGGCCTGTTCCCTATTTACTGAACTGCCCGCTGCCTTTTTGGGCCAAAGCGGCTCCGTCTGATTTACTGCTTGTGACTTGTGGGCGTTTTTCATATTTTGCATCAGAGACCCAACGGTGCTGCAAATGTTGACGTCGCTTGGGAGTCAAATGAACATGCTGAGCGCTGAAGTAAACGACTTGAGACAAGACCTAAGGAAGCTGTGGGGGGACGACGGGCCAGAAGCCGTGAAGTCGCTCAAGTCAGAGCTGACTGGTTTTAAGGATCTTTTTAAGCGGCACTCCCAACAGCATACGTCTGCGCTGCACAACATTCACAAGCAAGTGGAAATTAAATCAAGTATGTTTCATTTGTTGCTATCATCTGGACAGCAGTATAATGCTAGGTATTGGTTGCTGATTCTCATCAAAATCTTACGCGAGAATCCCTCACTCCATTCAGGGTGTGCAAGTACGAAATTCATCCGCGTTCACGTTAGCACTTGAAATTCTGTGACTACAGGCGCATCACATGAAGGGGAATCGCCAATCCTGTCACGACTGACTGATTTGTCAAGCCAGCTAGAGAAGGATATCGCGGTGAAGCATGCCAGCGTTTTTCTTCTCGCTCTAGCAGCTCTCCTTCTGGTCGTCCTCTTTGCTCTTTGCTCTTGGAGGAAGTTCCGAGCCATAGAGAAGAAGCATATGTTGTGATGAAACACGCGAATATTTGCCTTAGCTCATATGCCTTGTTTGAAGGATGTACAGAAATTAGCCTTAGCCCAAATGCATTCAGAATGCTAATTCATTAAAAGGTGTAGAACAGGCTGTAGAGGCTGGAAGGAATGCAGGTGAAAACAGTTTTGAGGAGGGGGGAAGGGACACTGCTTAGGTGTCTCTTGATTTGTTCATGATTCTGAATAGTGGACACAGGCCATGCAGCCAAATGGGCTGGGTCGCCATTTGTTAAACAGGTTTCTTCAGTAATGTTTTCTGCTGTGCATTTTAGCTGGGAATGCAAGATACCATGCGCTATTGAACTCTCCACTACAGGCACTAGCAGCGCTAGTTCTTGCTGGGGAATCGAAAAGCAGAATCATCGCGGTTGTTGACACCACACTAATTGATTGCAGTGCATGTGTAACTGTGGACTACCATCCTGTTCCGATAGTTAGCTGAGCTATTTGTAATCAAGTGGACAACAATTAGCCCTTCTGCAAATGCAGTGTAGCTCGCCAGCAACCTCCTGCGTGGAACGTGTCCAGAATCTAATTAACTAACTGGACACTTCGTAAAACCAACCACAGACAAGCGCGAGCAAGCTAATACGGACCTACAGAGCCTGCAGGCATCATGCACGCCCATGTTGCCACTACTTGCATGCTAAGCAGTGATGCACATCAGTGGTGCACATCACCGTAACACTCCAAACTGTGCAGTGAAACTGACAAACAGTGGCAAACAAGCCTGAGCCCCGAGCAAACAAGTGCCGACCGCCTGCTATGCAGTCGGCAAAAGAGACTAGTCGGATTTCCGTAGTTGTAGATTCCATATTCGTACAGCCAGCTGCACGAGGTAGCCTTGTCTCCGGCCATTACTGACGTTGACCTCTCCACTACTTGAGGCATTCGAAGCCAAGGCTAAATCTGTTGAAGCTTCTGAGGTTGCAACTGGTGTCGGTGAGAATAATAATAATAATTTTCGATGTGCCTCCATGAGGGCTTCCCCTGCCTGGTGGTTAAAGGCAACACAGAATATGCCCGATACTTTAAACTATTTCCCACACTGTGTGCGGGTGGGCAAAATTTTGTTCCTTGTTGTGTGCTGGAATGCATATGCACACATGCATAAATATACATGTGCGTATACCTTTATTATATATATAAGATATATATATATTTGAAGCGCTAGACACAAGCGGGCACGGTGTGCGCAAACACAAGACGCGCTATTACCCAAACAGAACCCCTACACGGAATGAACTTCATACAAAAACGATACACTGAACAGATGTTTCCGCCCAGCCTTGAAGTGTAGAGTTGTTAGCGGTAATCCCACGCAGTGACTGTCAAATACGAGGAGCTTCGTCACAACTCTCTAAAGTGGCATCTCCTCGGGCTTTGCGATTGCTAGGGAAATATTCGCTATTTGAAACTTTGGCGGAGCGCGACCCAAATTGCATCGCCCTCTTTTTGGCCGCGGCGCTAAAAGGCAGTCCACAGAAGGCAGCACATAAGCGGATGAGCCATTTATTACCAGAGCAAAAGTCGGTGCTACCAGCTGCCGGTCCCTCCTGGGCGTTGCCACGCCGTCCTAACGCTGCGGAGACGTTAGCCGGAATCAATATGGGTTCTTCAGCTCGCTCTAACAGCTCAGTTTGTTTGATGCTCGCAGACGGGCAACGCAGCGCCTCCTCGCTGACAATATGTGTCGGTGTTGCGGCTTTCGTAAGGAGGAGACGCATCGCCTCTTCTGCTACTGCGCGTACGTCAGCTGAAGGCCGAACAACATGCTCGAAGGGGACACAACAACAAACAAAGTTCAAGAGACGCTCATCGAGGAAAGGTACACGGGCCCATCGGCCAAACGCGGAAAGTGCGCGGCAGTCTCTGCCCATGTTCCGAAACCAGAGGCGCCTCAGATCCCTGCATGCATTCTCGCACTAAAGGAAAATCTTTAAATACATTTCCACTCTCCAAAAATGCTCGATTCTGTGTACTGAATAGTGCGAAGCAGTCTCAAGCATTACTGCACTTCATAATGTGGAGGCTTACAGAATTTGCTCGCGTCGAAGGGCCTCCAAGCCTTTTGTTAGGTTTGCCGTTCGGTGACGGCCATAGCCACCGAATATTTCATCCGCACCACTTCCCATAAGGAACACTGTGCTCTGCACAGTATATGTACCTGTGTCTCATCAAAAGACATGCAAGCATCACAGGAGTTTAGGCCTCGCTGGCAGCGACTGACTGCTGCTGCCAGTTGCTTACTAATCGACAACGCGACAGGGCCACGGAGCGTTTGAAGGCGCCGCTTGCCTGTTACTGAGTCGACGCAGCGCCACCTCCGTTCGTCTTGAGCGCACCATTCACGTAAGTCAGCCAGCTGCATCGCCATGAAGGGTTTCCCAGCTTCGCTAGTGGCCAGCGGCACTCCACAAGGAAGCAAAGAGAGGGACTTGAAGGGAGCCACTGGATCGCCTCTGCGCAGCAGCCCTTCATCGCATGCATCTGTTCCGCAATCTTCTCCTGTGCCCTCCTTGGAGCACAGCAGCCGGGGTTTACGGTGTACCGGGCAAGCGGTGTGGACGGCAATGCCCAACTCAGAAATCTTAAGCCGCCCCTGCCCTCCCACGTGGATCTCGTCACAGCCCTGGGCATGTGGATGTGGAAGAGATGTTCGTTGCATTGCAGCAGCTTGCAATTTTGCGCAGCATAGCTTGCATGCGGCGTGAGCACAGCCGCTCTTCGCCTGTCGGCGACAAACCCGACACTCAATTTTAGCTTCTTGTTGCTCTCCAACACCAGATGCCAATGCTTTCTCTGGCTCCCCGGCCTGCCCCAGCGTTGTTGCATCTTCTGTGCATGCGTGATGAGTGCGCTTCGCCTGCTGGCAGTGTCCGCGCCGGGAGCGAAGAAGTGGACGAACTAAGAGCTCTTTCCACAAGGAAGCTTCCTTTAGGAGCAGCTGCCACTCGTCTTTCTTATCGAATTTCGGCGACAGCAAATATCCAATCCCCCTACATCGGCCACCCAAAAGACACTGCAAAAAGACACTGCAATGCACTGCCGTTTAAGGCATCCAAAAAGCGTTGGAAGCGTTGCACTCACTGAGGCAGAGAGTTCATGTGCATGGATTGCTAAACACTTCGCTACAGGCAGACACGAAAGTAAACCCTCGTGTATTTTCGACCCGTGTGCCTCACCGTTACCTTGAAGCAAAATATAGAGGAGCAGCAATATTGAAATCCATATGGCTCCGCTTTGGATAAATGACTTCCAGGAGCTGCCTGCGGCAGTTTGCACTGTCTGTGTTCGCCACGTCAACGGCCACCAGCCTCAGCTCAAGGGCCCAGCCACCAATCAATGCGACACCATTGCACGGTGGATTAACTCCCGCGTCGTTCCTGCAGCTCTGGGGCTCGTGGGGTTCACCTAGTGAGCGCAGCAGGCCGAGGAGGTCCTGGAAACTGCGCAGCGCGGTCAGCCTATCCGGTGCCTCCGCCGAAAAACTAACGGAAACAAGCTCTACAACGACCACTTCCTTAAACAGCGCACCATTATTTGCTTGTCCGCTTAAAGCTCCCTGGCGCTCCTGCGCCTGTGAAGACATACCAACATACTGTATTCAACCCCTTGCAGATGCAGCCCTCAGATGAAGTCCAACTCTTACTGCACCGTATGCCTCCCTCCCCTGTGCTGCTCATTGCATGCACAACACTTGTCTTACCATGGCCGCAGCGAGAACTCGCAGAACCATCCCGGCAAGCAACGTCGAATCCACGCCCCCCGAAAACAAAAGCCCCACGAAGACCGCCTCAGGAGCAGTGTCACCCACAGGGGGTCCACAAGTGCCACTAATCCTTCGCAGGGCCTCTGGTATGGTCCTGGCAACTGCCCCGAAAAGCTCTTTGTAGAGGAGCCTCAGAACGTGAGCAGAAGATAAACAAGACAAATCTCTCTCCTGCTGAGTGTCGAAGGAACTTGCTTCTTTGTCTAGCGCGGGAGGCACAAAAGGCGCATCAGCAGAACCCAGCTTGCTCCCGAATAGTGCTCCCAAAGAGTGGCCCGTCTCCTGTGCTACAGGGCATTCACAGGCGTCCAAGTGGCGGCACCAATGACTGTTGCATTGTTTCCAAAACTGTTTTCGGGCATTCTCGCAAATGGCGCAGCAGCACCACATATGCGTTGTGCGGATGATGCTTGGCTGCTCCCAAGGGACGCAGAAGACGTTGGGGAACTCCAAAAGAGAAGCGCTGCAGTGTTCAGGCTCTTCACTACGTCCTAAAGAGTTGAAAGAAGACACAAAAGGCAACGCCTCTGCAGCCGCCATGGCCCATAAATCTAACACCCACACCCCATCCACCGGAACTTCGATAGCCTGATCCTTGACCCCCTTTTCAAGGCAGCTTGAAAGGCCAAAACTCTGAAAGTTGGCAGCAGACGTGGCTAAGACAAAACTGGGGAGCTGCTTATCCGGGGCGTTGGTTAGGCACATTGCTAGGAGAGAGACAAGGCCCAGTTTGTCTCTGCAGAAAAACAAGAGCCCGAAAGCCTCCGAGTGAAACACTAGGGAAAAAGCGGCAGAAGGGGATGCTATAGCGGCAAAGCACTCGCAGCTCTGTTGGTCAACCTGACAGCGCCGCCAGAACCGTGCAGACAATACTGCGCTGACTCGTTTTGCATAATCTGATCGAAGGGGGCCGAGGGCCTTCAGCAGCTCCGAGCTACTTGCATCTGAGTCCCTGTTCACCAAGCCAGCGGCAGTGCCGTGTGAAGCAGCGCCAACTACGGATACGGGGTTGTCTACGAGCTGCTGCTGCTGCTTTCGCGCTCTCTGCCCCTCAAACAATTCTCCACCCTCCAAAGATGTGGCCTTGTCCCATGTTTCCTCTACCTGGAGCAAAGAGGAGAAGAGATCCTCCCAGACATCACCACTCCCTGCTGAACACGAGCCAGCGTCGCCGCAGACGACCATAGTCTGCCTTAATGGCGTAGAGCCAACAAATTCATTCGATGGCAACGCTCCTGACGGCCTTTGGGTGGCCCTGAAGGTACGGCCCCCAGAAAACACAATGTGGACATCGCGTGCAGCAGGACCCTTGCTGTTGTTGAGACTGGATGGGCGGCTTGCAGTTACCGCCAAAAAGTTGCCGTTGTCCTCACCTTGAGGCGAGGCTCCCGCCCATACGGAAACCGCAAAGCCGCAGTCCATCCCTTCTGCGCTACCCCACTAAGACAGGCACTGTAGGCGAGCTTTGAATCTGCTGGGATGGGTGAAACGGCGGTCAAGCTCTGCACGTCAGCAGGGGTGGGGTGTACATGCACATGAAACCGGCAGCCTAGAGACCTGCTGCTTCGAAATACAGCCACATGTGGGTCATTATCACGGGGACGCAGCAGCGGTTTCAGGGGGCATGCAAGGGCCCCGTGTAGGACACCGGTTTGAACGAGAAGGGCCCCACCGTAATAGAAGGCGAAGCAGATGCTAGATTAGGGGCATTTTGACAAAAGACAACACGGCAGAAAGACAAGCATGGAGCGGAAGAAGCCCCCAGTTGATAATGCTATTACCCGACAGCTGCCTTCCCTGGGTGAGGACCCGATGCCATAGCCCGTCGCTTAATCGTGAGGAACAAAGGTGAAGTTGCAGCAACAGTGCCCACAACCTCCACTCAATATTAAGCGACAGAGTAAAATAAACGAAGAATTAGGGAAAGTTGTTTGTTTTACCTCCATGCCAACCGGAAGATTACTAAGAGGGGTCTGCACACTGCAAGCCCGCCTGTAATGCGTAGCACTACAATGTTAGCTTGAAATAACCAACAGAGGTGCTATAATTTAAAAGAGAAGCGATTCCTGTGCAACGGAAAAACAACTAAACAAGGAAAGAGTACCTTATATTGGACCGAGCTAAGGAGAAGACCTCGGGTGCACTGCAGCGGGGCCCTCGGTGTAGGGCTGGCACGGCTCACATATGACTACGGTCATCCACACACCAGACGCTTCAGGAATTCTTTACTTCGAGACTAAGTTCTCAGTGGAATGAGTTTCTGATTTTTAGCGTAAGTTTCAGTGATTCGAGCGAATATATACCGGAGAACACTCTTCGGTCAGCTCGCGAGTCACACTTTGAGCCAGGCAGGGCTTAGCTCACTACACTGCATGGCCAGTGATAACTGCACCAATAAAAGTAAGTATTGTGTCTTGAATGAATCCAGAGATTTGTGGGTTCCCATACATGAAAAACTGCACGGTTATGGCTACAGTGGGCCCCTGGCTTAACTTTCAAGTCCGTGTCGCGTACCGATGCGGATCAGGACCGGCACAAGAGCAGAGATCAAGTAACAAACAGCCATGCAAAGTGGAAACATTTTTAATGCTGAATTAGAACCAGGAGAAGGCTCTAAGCGCAACGGTCTGCGGTGTCTCGACGCTTTGAAACATCCGCCGCGGCAATTTAAGGCGTTTTCATCGCTGCAGCGTAATCGTCAGCTTGGAAAGGTTCTTTCTGCTTCTCCAATGGTGCATACTTAAGTTATAAGCAAATAAATAATGATTCTTTCAACGTTATTCGCTACGACGGTGTGCCAGGCATTACTTTTGACCTTGACTGCTCCCGTAGAGCACAGCGGGTTTTCCGTGAGGCTGGAGAAAATTGATGACTTTGTGGAGAGAAATCATGTTTGGGCTGTTCATCAAAGTCGGCAGTCCCGGAAAACGCGGCATTTCAGTTTCTTACAGCTGGGCCACCGCACAAGAACGCGCTTTGCAAGCATCCGCCTGCATGACCAGGTCCTCGCGTCGAAAAAGTTAGGTATCACCACAAGAATGTCCTTGAAGGCACGCTATGAATAAACAATGTAAGAACGTCTTTTTTGCGAATTCAGCAACATACTTCGCGGATATTGGAATCGGAATGAATCCCGTCTCGACATTTCGCGTTCTCTTCGACACCGGGTCATGCGAGTTTTGGGTTCCTGATGAGGCCTGGTAGGAAAGTGATGCGTTGTTCACTTCCCAAGTATAGAACTTTACAATATCAGCACAAATACAAGTGAATATTTTTTTGCAAACTCTTCATTCACATGCGTGTTTAGCACCTCCAGTCAATGCCGCGGGCACCGAAAGTACAAGAAGAGCTCAACGTTCGAAAGCCGATTCAACGAAGACGGCACCATGAGCCAAATGGAAGTGCAGTATCTAAGCGGCTCTCTGCAAGGTTATGATGGTGAGGGGCCATCTTAATAAACTCTTTACCACGGATTGCAAATGCAGCGGCTTCACCTAGCGTATGAAACTGTCCACCTGGGCAACGGCATATCCGTCCCCCATACAAACATTGGCTTTGCAGTACGCGCCTGTCCCTCAAAAACTGGTGCATACCTATGGGCTCATGCATGCGTTTATCTTTTGCACCCCTCGACAGACGCACCTCGATATACCGCTGCTCCAGGATTTGGAATGGGTACGGCAATAAACGAGTTGAAGGGGACAACGCCAAAACACTGCGGGGGCGAGCGCTGCAGGATGGAATTGTCGGTCTTGGATTCAAAAACCATGAGATAGACATGCGAGGAGTCTTGCCCTTGTGAGTGATCCTCACTGCTGAAGGGAAGCGAACAACACAAAACGCATTTTTTGTCTGTCAGCATCGACCACATCGTTGCAACTGGGGCGCTGAAGAAGAGGAAACTGGCCGTAGGTCCATTCCCTCATTTGCCTCAGTGCACATACATCCAACAGACTCTTAAAGAACCAGTTTGCGTATTATCTCACAGCCGACGGTAACCCAACAGCACTTCAGCGTAATCCCGCTCTCCCGTTCATGCCTAGAGGTTCTGAGCAGGTGGCGCATTGACTTTTGGGGGTGCCGATCTGTCAAAGAAAGAAAACACCGATGAGGAATTCAGGCAAGGGCCATTTGGTATTCGAGGCTGGCGATAAAGAGCTCTGTACTTAATTATTCCGTACCTAAAGTTGGGTAGCAGTGGACCCGTCTAATAGCTACTGGACAGGTGGCCTATTGTTCTGTTCCCTTTCTTTGCTGGACAGCTTGAGACAAACAATTCTACGCAAATGGCGGACGTGTTGCAGTTCAGGTCTTAAGTGTTGCGAAAAGCGGTCGCCTTCTGTCCTACTCCACCAAGACCATGGAGTCCTCGAGTCGCCGAAGGGATTCATACGACAGTAGGATCGCTCACCACTAGTTATTTGGTTCACTTTGATTAAAATATATTGTCAAACAATTAGCCGGAGGCGCGTCGATAGTTGACACGGGGACTTACTTGATATACGCCCCCACAGTCAGTCAGCTGTAGCGAGAGGACACTACTAAATGAACTGTCACAAGCCCCCTCGTAATCCACACAACACCCCTTATGACAAAACAGAGAGTGATGGAGAACTACCTCTCGGGCTTACATGTCTCGGCATGTGACGACAAGAAAACGCTCCCAGATCTGGTGAATTACAACTGGCCCTCCGCAGAGACGTACAGCACAACTAACGTTTCCACTGCACAGAACTTCCAGTTCCAGGGAGTGCCTACACGTAAGAGAGCCTGGAGGCCCATTCTTCAGCTCCCCCTCCCCCCTTCCACTTCAATACACCCAGACGGGATGCCTACTATCGTTGAACTGCAACTAAGCCCAGACGACTACGTTCTGGAATTCATCAATGACGATGGTGTCCATGAGTGCATGCTGGGCATAGCAGCGGACGAATCAGAAAATGAAGACGTAAGCTGCAGTGTCGTGACGAATTGATGTAGATCCATGAACGCTAATCGTCCGCTCGCCTTCAGGGTTTGAAGGGATGGACTTTTGGACAAGTAAGAAACAACGGCGCAACTTCGAACTGTGCAGACAGTTCCACAGACACTTCCGCTACGGCGTCTACCATACAGGTTCTAATGAGGGGATACTACACAGTTTTTGACAGGGACCATTTGGCTGTCGGCTTTGTTCGTGCAAAGCACTGACTCTCCCCGGTTCGTATGGCGTTAAAAATGAAAAATTCAACGCCGAAAATTGTTGCTGGAGCACGATACTAATGGTGAAGAAACGATGGCTCCACTCTCACGAACAGAAACGCGTGCACTGCAATAGACACTGCATCCACCAAGTATGTCAAACACTGCCCACCTTCAGTGACACCAGCAAAGCTTCTACGCAGAACTTCAACTGGAAGAAGTAGAGGGGGCATACTTGGTTGTTGAAACAAAGTCGTAGTCATGCTAATCACACACCCCTCTCTAATCGAGCTGTAGCTCGACTACAGTACCACAAACTATTATCGTTTGAATGGGCCCTCCTACACTGTCGGAAGTGCCCATCATTTAATGGAAAAACAAATTCCATCAAACAAAATACATTGCATGACATCCTGTGGAACGCTTCGTTATCTTCTGCGTTGACGTCTCAACCGGCAGGAGACAGACACTAACTAGCGCTCAAGATGCTGATGCGCAAGCAAACAACAAAAATAAATTATCACCTGACATCTTTGGCAGGAGACCCTGGCGTGGCACACTCGCCCTAACGTTCTATAACATGCCCCTGGGATGCTAAAGTGCATGATCAACCTCTCAGCCCCAGAAGGTACGCTCCAGTCTCGCTCAGGTAGAAGGTCCCTCCTTCCAGGTACACTTGGTTGCCCACAACCAACTCTCTGTATTTGTCATCCGGGGGAGGCACGTAGCCAACTGGCCAGCCGCTCGTAGCACCAGACGGTTGAGCTTTCTTCTCAACAGGAGCAGCTGCGAAAAGCCCTACGAACGAACCGCACACCATGCGCAAGTTTTGAACATCCCTAAGGATATACTAACGTTAATGAGTCTTCACAGGTTACAATTGGACCAAACGAGCCTCTGCAGCGCTCCTCTAACTTGTAACAGACTATCAGAAATTCTACATTTCGTCACACGGTTAGTGGGTAGTTCCCATTTGGGTAATCCTACATTACAGGGGTCCTGCACTAGATTTGTATCACCTTCTTCCCGGGCACGTTGCGCCTGAATTGTGTCTTATTGGCGCTTACCTAGCGATTTCTGTGGTCGAGGACTCGCTGGTCGTAGGCTGCTGCCAGCTGGAGGGGCAGACACTTGTACTGAAATGAAGGCAAAACCATTTGCTTCCGCGTCACCTGGACTTGTCCCTTGAAATGAAGATTGAGCGCCACCGTTGGAGAGTTCACCTTTCTCCTCTCCGGGGACTGATGGTTCATCGGCTGTTGTCCCCTCCTCCTTCACATCTGTCTGCTCGCTCTTCGAAGGCGTCTCCGTTGTAGGCTGCTGTTGATTTGCAGCCACTGGAGATTGTTGCCTATCTGTCGCTACTTTCTCGTCTGCAGCTCCATGCCCCCCTTCCTGCGCTTGTTCAGGAGGTTCCCCTGTTCCCTTGGCTTGCCCCTTGAGCTCTGCTTTCCCTAAAACCTGCTCTCTCTCAACAGAAGCCACTGGGGGTGCAGCGGTGTTGGCAGAGGTGCCTCCTTTGGGGGATTCACTATGTGTGTCGTCTCGAACCGCCTCATCCCCTTCAGGCTGTTCGAGTTGTGCTTGGCCCCGAGCCCCCTTCCTGGCCGCTGCTGCTTTCCTCTTGGCGGCGGGGGCTCGCTGTGCAGCTTTGCCTTCTTTTCCGGCTTTGGATGCTTCGTTCTTGGGTTCTGTCTGGCTTGCCTTTGACTCCAGCTGCTGCCCTTCATGCACCGGCTCCTCATTTTTCTCTTGGTTTGGCTCGGTGTCGTTCTCTTGCTCAACCAACGACACCACCTCTACCACCTCCACTGTTCGCCACACATTGGGGGCAGATGCCTCATTTGAAGGAAGAACTGTTGGCTGTGACACTTCTATGGGTATTCCCACCTGAGCAGCGACTCCTGATGACCGCACCGGAGACAGGGGCGCACCACCTAGGGGCGCTGCCCAACTATGGCCGATCGGCTCAGGGAACGCCGCCTCAACCTGAGGTGCCAATGGCCTCGAGCGAAAGTAATTCTCGGGTTCGTAATGATACGCCAACCTCTGGGGAGCAGGAGAAGGCTGCACAGAGTACGGAAAATAGCCCACGGGTGATGTACTCACCTTTTCAGGCGCGTAGTTCACCGTGGTTGGAGGCTTGTAGTAATAGTATGTCGGGGGGGTTATCCCGTACTGGTACTGATGTCCATATGCATAGCGAGGGGTAACATCCGTGTAACCTGCAGGGTACATCTTTGCAGCATTGGCCAGCCTGAATTCCACTTCTGTTTGAAAGTCTCGCTTTGGGCCCTGGCAGCATACCGCATCCGATATGGCCCCTGCTGCTGTGCAGAGAAGACGGACAGGCAAAGGAAGCACACAATATGTTCATGAAGTAGTACCGCCTGGGCTCATATATTCACGTAGGCATACAAATGCTTGTCGCACTCAAAAAGGGAAGAAGTTATGCACCGCATACTACCGAGCAGACTCGCAGCAATAGGTAGACACACAGGTGCTAGCTGCGCTCACCGATGAGGGGTACGTCGAACAGGCAGCATCCAGGAGCCCTTTCTTCTTGACCGTAATATGCCATCTGCTCAACTCAAATGCAAGAGAACTTCTCTTGTAAAACAAATAATGCAAATATCATTCAGCACTCTCAAGTGTGGGGCAACGCACACCGACGCCAGCTGAGCCTGGAGCGGGTCACAGCTGCGAGCTCAGCAGCAATACAGAGTCAAACTATTCAAATACAGAAAATTAATAAAACAAATTTGCTTGTTGAAGCGTTACCTGAAGCAAAGAAAAGACGAAGAGAGCTAACAAGGCTCGGGCTGTCCGCACAGCGGAGAAGCGCCCGGCTGGTGGGGCCGCAGTGGTCCGGCTCTGCATGCCCATAACCACGAGCACTGCCAGCCATTGTGTGTGTTTTCAGAGCGTTCTAAAGGCAGGAATGCTGTTTTCCTAGAGTTGCGCTACTCTAAAGGTGCGACAACACTGTTCACTTTTTAAATATTCCTGTGTACCGGGGGAACGGGCTAACGGTCCAGGCCGATAGCCTTGTTCCCGTTACTGAAACCGTTGGAACTAATGCGTTGCATTCTATTTGCTTCAAAGACAAAATAATACAGCATCAAACAACTTAAATAGAATCAATACTTTATTTGCATAAACGCTGTAGTCGACTAGGGCTGGGACCGCCGCGGTTGCACCTCTGGTGCGCAACACGCACACAGCCAACAGCCCTGTGGCATTATACGTGCTTTCTAAGGAATCTTCTATCTTTAGATGAGGATAATGTAGAGTACGTACAGTGATGCCCCTTGTATATTTGTGAAACAGGGGGAACCTGCTCTGAAACTCAGAGCGGCCACATCGAACTGTCAGGGGTATTCTCAGTGGAGTGTACAAACTGTTGCTTACGCATCCATTGGTACTCGTCGCATGCTAGTGCTCACCACAGATCTTGTAGCTCCTTTAAGCAAGCATGGAAGCTAGAAGGCATGTGACAGTGTGCACATTAAGTGTAGCAACGGGCGACGCTAATTCGCGCGGCAACTGAATAGGCAGCGCTACCGGTAACGGTAGCGCAGCGGTAACGGCCAAAGATGACACAGCAGGGGGGCCCTAGTCAGGCAGCTGTGCCTGAACCGTGTCTACTTCGCCTCTCTACACAGGCGAAGGAGGCTCCTTACAATGAGGCAGCCACCGTTGCTGTGCAGTTCTCTGTCACAGCTGAGAAGGCCGCGCTTGGGTCTCTGCATGCCTTCTGTACTTTTCTAGGAAAGGTCCACGAGACAGGGCCCTTCTCTTCGTGGCCATCAGAAGAGGGGGAGGGAGAAAGTCCTGCGGTCCCCTGTTCATCCATTCCTTGCGAAGGTTTTACAAAGGAAGGAAATGTGAATTCTACTAAGGAGTGCTCTCAACTGGCTGCTGTTAACTTTGAACTTAACCTCACGCCCTTCAGTTTTCCCGCCACATTTTGTGAGCAATTCATCAGGGAAACATTCACATTCACTGTTGTAAAGACTCCAGAATCGACTTCAGAGGGGCCGCAGAGGAAAGAAGCACAGACCAAAGCTGCTGCGAAGGCTGATGGACGGGAAAAAGGAGCAAAGAAGGCAGGTCCCCCTAGATCAATAATTCCACCAGGGGAATCAAGAATAGCTGAGATGCCGGTTGCTGCACTTTTACTTCTGAAAGACGGCGAATGTATGCAGCCACCAGAAGGAGTTCAAGAAGCTTTGGCGACGATTCCAGGTAACACAAAGCTTCGCGGTTTGAATTTAAATATACATAGAGGCAGAACCAGAAGTAGCCATGACAGGAAATCTGTCACTTTTCTGGCGTGCCTTCTTGTGACAGCTGCGTTGTAGGGGTTGTTTCGCTGCGCATTGAAGTGAAAGCAGTCACATCTTTGCTCTCCCCTGCGCTGCGGCATCTCCTAAATCCTGTTTGGTTTCTCATTAGAGATGTGCGCCACCTCCCATCACCCTCTCACTACCCCCAGAAGCGTCGAGCAGGTGATGCGTTGGAGGGCACAACAGAGGTCCCTGCAGCAGCACCGGCACCTACAACGCCAGCAGGAGCGGGGGCAGGGGCAGGTACTGCCGTTGTTCCCGTGGCTTCTTCGCCTGCACCAATACCCGAAACTAAAGGAACGCCCCCCGAGAGTCAATTGCGAGGAGAGCCTTCTAGTGAACCAAGTTGCCCTACCGAGGGACCCCTTGAATATTTCGCTCGCGCCCACCTGTTGCGGAAAGTCCTCGAGACAGAGCCGAGAAGAGCGACAGGAGTTCTGGGAGCCAAGAGGGTCGCGTGGGATGCCGGATTCCTTTGTTTCTGGGGACCGTCAGTGGAAGACCAGAACGAGCTAAAAGATTTTATTGAAGAGCGCCGACTAGAAGTAGAGCTTCTTAACATGCAGGATTTAACAGGAGTGGATCAGTCAAACCTATACCCTGAGGGACCTGCTGGACAATTTAAAAGTAAGGCAATGGGTCGACCTGTACTGAAACAACCCAAAACTGCAGCTGGGACTCCAGCGAAAGCGCGACGGGCAACGACGAAGGCACAGCGTTCCACGGGAGGCAGTCCAGAAGTTCCTTCGAGCCAGCTCCCACCGAACAATACAAACGCCCTCCCCACAGGAGCAGAGCCAACGCCTCTTCGACCACCTCATGGGGTAGCTTCATTCTGCCTGAGCGCCTTAGCCAGCTGCGGAGCCACGCATCTATCATTTTGTACGGACGTTCTGCCTGTTGCCGGTTACATAGCTCGGAAAGAAGGCAGTGAAGTCGTCCAACTGTGCAGAACTACTGGTCCCGATTTCATGAGTAGCGGGACTCAAATCTCAATAGAGATCAAACTGGCAGAACCCTTATTCCAGCATATAAGCTTCTCCGCTTCACCTGACCAAGCCGAGCTGAACCAGGCAAGGGATACATAGTCAGCAACGAATGCATTAAATCCCAGCGATGTTGTTTTTGAGGGGTGCACACAACCACAGAGAATCGATGAAGATGCACGGTAGTTGATGGGGGCAGGAAACGCGTGCCGCAGCAACGACAGCTGGTCTGCACTGCGAAATGTACAGGACTTGCGGACACGAGTATGGCCGAAAACACGCAGGCCACCACTAGCAAATGAGGGTTTCTCATAAACTAGCATCTGCATTCATGTGTGTATACAATTCGAGGAAACCGCTGTGTAGGACGCTTCGGAACATTCCCCCTTTAGTTGTTGCTTGCAACGGGGTCGAGGGTGTATGCCGCGTTTCAGGAAGGCGAAGTAATGCCGTCCAGCACCTGCATTTCCATCTCGTTGCCGCACCAAGGAATCAACCGTTTGTTTATTGCAGCCCCGTTGGGGAGCAAAGTGGCAGCGGAGGCAAAAGAGCTTGAACAGAAGGAGGAAGAACAGTACCGGTATCCTTTAGAAAACAATCACAATAGTCAGGCAGACATAAAAAACGCTGCAGCGGTATCTGAGGCAGGAGCCGACATCCTCACTGGATTCCTCATTTCGGACGGAAGGCAAGCACAAATCCCTTCGTCACAACTTTACCGTGTTAATTCTTGCATGTGCAGGCACAATAGCCGCAAAAACTTTTCTATGTACGCCAAATTGTCAACTCTTGTTGAAGCACCGAATTCTGCACCCACGCATGAGCGACTTGACAGAGAGTAAAGAGGTTCCACAGAAGCTTCTGGTTATTGTTTCAGCGTAATTGCCCTGGCTCACCCTACTGCATGCGCTCAGGTTTCTTTACGGCGTTCTTGAAGGCCTTGCCAGTGGGCGTCTGGCCTCGGCAGCAGCGCTCCTTCTCGCTGCTGCCAAAGATGATGAGGGTGATACCTCTCAGATACTATATAATTCCCGTTTACGTTTTTCCGACCGACGGTACAGTGTGGCGAACCTCATCCAGACGCTCCAGCTGAAAGCTCCTTTGAGGGAAATAATGACACCTATGGGTTTGCAAGGCAAAAGCGACTCTACTTCGCTTCTCGCCTTCTCCGGCCTTTCAAAGCTAAAAATGGCGACGCTGCTCTCGCGTGCTGCAGACCTAAAATGCCAGGATCTGTTCCCCACTACTGCAGAATTGAAGAGCATACGCCAGTTAAACTTCTAGTGAACCATGTGCAGCGATTTTCTGCCCTTATGTGTCTTACCGAGCTTTTGTTATCATCAGGCTTTGCCTATAAAATACATATATATTATATACTTATCAGTAAATAGTTCGTGCTAGTCGCCTCGCCCATTGCCTACCGGACGGATACAGGTCTAAGCGGCGTTAGATGCTAACCCAAACAACACCGGCTAGCTGAGCGGTTGCTATAAGCTAATCACAGCCTAGCTAGCTGGGAAGTGATGTGGATGTAGACGCGTCATTGCCAAGACCGCCAGGCTGCACCGCAACGACGCACCCAGGCCAGCAAGCTCTTCTTTCTGGTGATACAGCGAATGCACCATTTTTAGTGACAGTTGGGAGCCACACGCGAACAGAAAACAGACAGGGGCACCCGCGGATCTCACCCATGACCAGTATTTAAATGCCACTCATCTGAAGCTGTGGCTGACACGAGGGTCCCACAGGCCTAACTGCAAAACCTGAAATGGTATACAGAGTACTCTATGAACGCGCAGTGGCATATGAACCCATATATAGATTAGTTGGCACTGTGCATATCCTTTGGGTATCCTTTACATTCGAACCTCTCGCAGAGTGTTGCGGTATCTGACTACAAAACCAGGGGTGCACGCTTGCATCCCTCCTCACAACCTAGATAATATCAGTCCCCTAGTTACGGCGCAAGGCTAAGGCCGACGCTAGTTCGTTCATCTTTGCTGCTCTCAGCAACCTGTGGGAACAGCTTTCGAGCGCAGTGATGAGACCATCGTGCAATTTCCTCGCAGTCTAGGGTGGTGCCTTGCCTCCGCTCTCAGGCATGTCAATGTGAGAATACATTTTAGTTACTTGCTGTACAGCTGCGTAAACAGTACACCGACGAACATCGCATGAGGAGAACACCAGATGATCGTGGTACCTTGGAATGTACGCACCCCGACCGTCTGCAGATTGGGTGGTGTAGAACTCAGAGATGGACGAAGGGAGGCGACAAAGGAAAATGTAGAACACCTCACTTAGGCACACACGGCCACATCTCACATGTGAACCATCGTTGTTGGTTCAAGGACCTTCCCACTCTGGCTTACCTACAGGCGGGTAAGGCTGTGGCCCTGTACGTCGAATGGTCCTAGCTTAACCTTTCCATGGCGAAGACGCAAAACAAATGAAACAACATATTAATATTTTCCTGCACATCTTCATTATATCTGTTCCCTCGTCGGGCTCGAGCCTTCCGTTGTAACGCAGACACCGAGCAGCTGCCCTCTCCGCAGTCGGCACCCCTCCTCTTCAGTGCAGAAAACTGGTTGTCGTCACTAGTGAGCCCTTTTCACTGTCTTTTGACTTCCTTGAATTGTTACAAAGGTCTTCCTTAGATTTGGTGGGAGACACGATTGAGAAATCCCAATCAACGAACCGGCACTCTCCCTCCCTGCGCTCCCGCTGGACAACTCCAAAAACCGCTAACCACTACCTGTACCGTTTCAACGTTGCCGTGTCGATGCATGAGCACCACCACACTCGTCTGTAACAAATCTTAAGAGCTGCCTCTACCCCAGGGCTGGCCGCTGCAGCTCTATGCCATATGCCGTAAACCCCAAAACCTGGGTGCCCTGCAAACCTGCCTCTGACCTTCTGGCCTGGTTATGAGGGTTTTGGGAATATAATGGAACGTATGCATCAAGTCGTCTGGGTTCATTGGGGGGCACTGGCCTTTATGCAGCGTCGCTGCAGCAGCAACCGCTGCTGCTGCGTTAACATTCAGCAGCAGCAGCCTTCTTAAGGCATCTGACTCCCCGATTATATCTTCTGTAGTTCTCAGTCCGTGGAATGGGATCGCACGGGCTTACGGTTGCGGCAGCAGATGTAAGGCAGCCGTGAAAATGCCGACGCAGGGGAGACGTTGTCTTTGGGGGGTTACCCGGTGTCTCCGGCGGCCGTTGGCTGGCTATTGCCCCGCCCTCCCGCGTTCCATTCCAACCCCCCTGCCTGATAATCGGCTGCGTGAAGGAGGTCATTCTGTGTCCGTGACGAGCAATAGCCAGCTCGCAAATGGCAACGTCAGCATTAATAGCAGCAGCAGCGGGAGCTTCGGCGGGTGGCACAGCTCACTGCTTAGAGAAATCACTCCCCGCCGGACCTTGTGCCGTTTGGGAGTATCATTAAGGGCAGCATCTCCTGCAGAAACAAACCCCGTAACTGCAACGGGGCCACCCAGAACGGCGGTGCGAGCTGCAACACCAACTTCCATTCGGCCTGCCACAGGGTCAAAGCCAGATCTGAACCGAGGTACAGCAGAGGCAGCAGAAGTAACCGCAGCTGCTGCCACTGCGCATGCGCAATCATCTCCCTGTCACCCTTTGGTGTTCGGAGGCCTTTCAGCAGCGCAGGGCGGTGAGTTAAACCTAACTAGTTACTCACCGTTGGACAGAACACTCCTCTGCATTGGTGGCGAGACAACACATGGGCAGTGGAAGCAGGAACTGCAACAAACGCAGAAGGAACAGCAACATCAGGCGGGTCAGCAGCATGTGCAGCACCGGCTATGCTTCGAGCCCACTTTAAAAACTGCCGTCAGAAGACCCTTCATCGGCGGCAACGATCACAGCAACAACAGCGACAGCACGTGCTGTCATAGCAGCTGTTGCATAGAAACAACGGGATTCTGCCACCCGATAGAAGCCACAGCAGTCTTAGCAACAGCCGCAGCGACTCTCCCAGCGTCTGCTGCAGAGACGGATCATCCGTGCATTGAGGGACAACACAGCGAGGCGCTTCAAAAGGGACACGGCCCCAGCGGTGCTATTGCGGCCGCTGTCACTGCACCTGCTCTTATTTCGGGTCCGGTACCTGCAGCAGAAGGCCACAGACATTCCATATCTGGCCGGGGAGTACCGAGAGCTGATCATAGAAAAGCAGCAGCAAGAGCCTTCCCTGTGGCTGACTGTGGGGAGACTGGTTCATCTACATTATCGTCGCCAGTCGCTTCAGCAAGTGCTATACCAACTAGTGCAGCAACTCCAAAAGCCAATATTGCCTCGCGAAGGGGTGCATCAACAGCAGTACCTACGGCAGACAATTCAGGACCAAACAAAACTCCTACAGCAGCAGCTGTACTGCATGAGGATGTAGTGGCAGTTGTGCCTGCTTGCAGCAGCTGCTCGTTAAGCTCCGACTCTGTTTGGAAAAAGTGGCTCCTTCTGCTTAGTGAGACAGACCCACAGCGGTTACAGGAGCTGCTGCTGAAGTATCCGCCCATCTGCAAGAAGCACAACAAGAATACCGGAGCACCCGGTGCGCATTCAATTCTTTGCACTACGTTGCTGAATCTCTACGGCCTTCACTGATTGTTTTGACACTTTCTGTCGGGGGCGCTAATGTGCTTGCCTATATCTTTCTCTCCTGCGTACACTGCGAGCAGTGCAAATGCTAGCGAGCTCTATCTGCTGCTGCACCTATTATTGGTGCCGTTGTGACAACTGATGTTGCTGCCGCCGCAGGACACGGGCGCTTTGTTGTTAGCTTCCGGCAGCTGCTGCGTTTGCTAGAGGCCGCTGCGCTGCACCCACATGCCACAGAAGCTTCAGTTTCTGTCTTAAGACAACGTGTCCGGCTGGGAGTAGAACAGCAAGGTGGGACAGGTACAGTTGCAGCAGCAGCTGGAGCCACGGGCGTTGCTGAAAGCAGGAAGGCGATGGCTTCTGTGAATCCGGCAGCAGCTGCACAAATTGCACGGCGTCTTGCCTATGTGGAAGGTGGCTTGGCCTTGCTTGCGCTGGAAAAGGGCGCGCAGTTGATGCAGGTGGGCAGGGCACTACCACTGTATTCCTGTTACAGCATTTGCTTGTAGACATGCGCTTCTGCTAGCTTTCCACCACAGAACCTCGGAGGCGGAAGCCTCCCACACGTGAGATGGAGCTTGCCACAGTCTAAGCTAGCCGCGACTCACTGCCTACTACATGATAGACAGGGTTGTTGTTGCCGGTACTGTTGTTGCTGCAGAGCCTACGAGACTTCGACTGTGCGGACAGCTTCCTGCTTGAGGCCACGGCAAAAGGTGCGCCTCCACGCGTTGGATATGCTGCCCCACGATGGACCTTCAAAGCCCTTGAGGGGCCTCTTCATGCGCCATCTAGCCGACAGAAGAGCGTTTGGCAGCAGCTGGAGAGCGGCTCCCTACTGATTCTGAAGCCCGTTGATGACGTCCGTCTTGCTGCTTTTGATGTTGGTGCTGCTGTTGTTGCTTTAGGTACTGTCCTTGCCATTCCTTTTTTGAGCTTGTGGTATTGGTGCACGACCCGGTGTCGGTGTCGTTGCTCCAGGTGGTTCTGGTCTGGTAGCCTTAGTTTGCTTTGGCCTGCTGTGTAGTCACTGCTTATCAGGGGCGTTATGCTGTTAGCTCAGGCTTCAGCGTTGCTGGCACGAGAACTTCGGCTGCTTCATGGCGATTCCTTTGACTTCTCTTCTGTCATAGCGCAAGCAGCAGCTGCTATAGCGGGACTAAACGTGGATTCGAAAGCTTCACGCCCAGTTGTGCCAAGGACCACGCCTATCTACACAGGCCAAGAACAGTTGCCGAGGAGGATGCAACAGCAACCGCTGGTGCTGCAGAAGCTGCTGAAAGTTGGAGGGGGGAAGCACCGTGTCCGTTGCGTGGTCTGCGGCGGTTCCCTTGTTGTGTCTGCGGAAGAGTTGCTTCGGGGCCGTTTAGCCTGTTCTGACTGTGCAACTTCATCAAGTGCACTCAAAGCAACATCAACATCGAATCCAGCAGCAGGAAGTACGCAGGCACAATTTCCTGGCGCATCGTACAGCGGAGAGTTATCGGCTAGCAGTCCGTCCTCATTGATAAATCATGTGAAACAGCACGAGCAGCCCGAGTATGGAAACCTGCTCCGTGTGTTAAAGCAACTGGAAACAGTAAGACTCTTAAGCCATTATAGACGGTTAAAGCGTTGCTATTGTCGCTCTTTATGATGCCTGTGAGATTATACCCGCTTGTGTCCGTTATTTAGGGGCAGTTATCATCGCATCAGTTGAATAGGCATGAAATATGTGTATGCTGTTCATCAGGCCACCTCTTGGTCAGCCAGCAGATTTGCGTTGGCATCCCCGGCCTTCATAGCATCTGTGTGTAGCAGCAGCAGACTGCCGAATATCAAAGTCCGCGTGCATCCCTTTCCAGAAGCATTGCCACATGCGTTTGGCTCATGCGGCTGCAGTGCAGCAGCGGTCGACGCAGCAGAAACTACTCCTGGACCTCGCGCGAAGCCAGCAAACCCTCAACTACAGCATATGGAGGTGGCCGGCTTGACGCTTTCTCCAGGGTCCCGGTTTTGGGCAATGCCTGTATCGTTCATTGCTGCTGTGCATACTCGTCAAGTAGAGTCGCTCGCGCGTCTGGCTGAAACTTCGTCGCTGCAGCTTTTGCCTGCAGAAAATGTTGCATTAGCATCAACGTCAGGAGCAATGCGAGCATCAGCAGCAGCTGCACACCTGTGGGAAAATCCTATTTTAAAAGTATTGACAACTACAGAAGGTGGCGGTACCCATGGTTCCGTTCAAGGAACCGCGCGTCTTCCTCCACTACCCAACGGTAACGAAGCAGCGTCGTCACCTCCTCTACCTGAGGTACAAGCACCCGCATTACATTGGACTAAATTTTTGGATGCCCCAAGATCGGCAGCACCGCAGACGTCGGAGACACTGGAAAAGTCGTTGAAGGCATCTTTAAGCTTCTTGACACCCCGACAAAGAGAAGCCGTCTCTGCAGCTACATCCCAAGGGACCCGAATCGTGACAGTTGAAGGCAGGCAGCCCAGTTACTTAGTAGTAGAGCGCAATTAATGCCAAATACGTTACTCGGCATCTACTGGAAAACAGTTCAATCACCCGTGCCTGGTGGCCCCAACGGAGCTGTGAACATGCTTTCGCCCTGCAACGGACGAAAGGACCATTGCGGTAAGCTGGCTGCCGCTGGTGTTTTGCGGGCGGTTCTACTGCTGCAGGACCTCCTGGAACAGGAAAAACAGCCGTTGCAGCATCTATTGTTCGTGAATGGCTGTCAAAATGTATCTACACTTCAGCCATACAGTGCGGGGACGCCCAATGCGCGTGCAGAGAGCCTATTTTCGTTGCTGCAGGGACGCATGCAGCCCTTCGCTCTCTGAAGAACAAGCTTGACCAAGAGGGTAAGTCTCACAGCGCTTGCACTTAAGAGCATTTGCAGCAACCGCTGTGCAAACTTAACAACAAATGCAGCGCGCCCGTGCTGCAATGTATACATCTAGGCTGCAGTGATTGCTGTGTTGAATTTTTTTTTGCGGACCCAGGCGTCGAGACAGTTCGTCTGTCAGACGAGGGGGCGGTATTGGACGCGTTGCAGGCCGAAACACCTCCACACCGAGTAAGCCGAATCCCCCCTTCCTTTTAGTCCTTTCTCGCCATGTTGAGACCAAAGCTTCAGTTCTACATCGGCATGCTAACGCGCAAACCCTGCTACATTTCCAAGGGAATGTTAGCAGTGCCTTGGCTGCTGCTGTGTAATGCGGGGCGAATGCGCAGGCACTTGTTTTGTTGGATACCATATATCAGGTAAACGGGAATGTGACTGCTGTCGCTGCTCATACCGTTGCTGCTGTAGCTGCCCTTGAAACAGCGGTAGGAGGAGGCAACGGTTTGTATCTGGCCGACCCGTTATTTTCTGAATGAATTCCGTGGAGTAGTTCCCAACTTGCTTATTTCGTCTCACGCGGTTCTTGGATCTTCTGCCTTTGAAGCCTTGTCTGGTGGCGCTAAGGAGTGCTGACTTCGATGCATTTGCTGCTGTATTGTGTGGCAAAGGGCCATCGCCTGGCAAAACTCAAGTTGAAGCCTCGTCGGGTTCTTGTAGATGAGAGTTCCCAGCTCACAGGTAATCAATTCTTTTTTATATATAGGATGTTTGAATCATCTTGCTTTTCATTCGCCCTGAGCAGAGCGCCTAAATAGTGTCAGTCTGCCTCACCACCAGTTGTTACTTGGCCTTTCCAGCTGGCATGTTGTGCGTGTTGCTGACGGATCCCTTTAAAATGATTCAATGAAGCTCGATATTTTTAAACGTCATCTTTAGCGTATTCTTTTCCTGCCACTTCCTTGCTAAAAACACCGTAATGATCTTTGTGATTCTTGCATTCGCATCGCATTTCCTGGTGTTCACTTATCTAAGTGAAGGTGCAGCACATGGGTAAACGGGGAAGCTTTCTGCTACCATTTGGTACGATAGAACACAAAATGTTGTTGGGGTTTTTCGCTGTTCCTCACGGTGGTCCTTGCAGTTGTAGGGGGAAAACGCATCTCCCGTGTCTAGGTTATATCTTGGACTTTGGATTAAACGCTGTATGGAGAATGTTGCTCTCTTTTTCCTGCAGAGTTTGCAGCCCTTGGAGCCTTGGTTAACGGAGCTGACGTGGTGGTGTTGATTGGAGATGAGCGGCAACTGCCACCAGCATCGGCTCTGCCGCCGTCGGCGTCCCCTCGTTCCTTGTTCAGCGCCCTCAAGGGTCAGTAAGGGTCACGAGTACTAAGCAGTTGCTTTGCTGCTGTTCTGCATCTCGGGGTGGTGCGTCAGGGGTGGCGCGCGAGCTGTGGTTCGACTGGATCTGCAGGCGGCGCTTGCAGATCGGTGCTGCTGAACGTTCAATTCCGGATGCCCCCTCTCCTTGCTGCATTCATATCTTCCCACTTTTATGAAGGCAGACTTCTGACACACTCTTCTCGAGCAGGCCTTTTGTCTCCTTATGAGTCCGTGCTGCCATCAAAGCAGCGTCAACAGCACCCGCAGCAGTTTCAGCGACGGCCACTGCAGGCATCCGATGACGCCGACTTGGCACCCCTTTTGTACTCCCGCCAGCATTTGATTGCAGCTTCACCTGCTAGCGGAGCTGCTACTCAAGGTACCAGTGGCACGCGCAGCACTGTTGGGAAAACGCAGTGTGAAGATTTCGTTGGGGGCAGCCGGACGGTTGCAGTTGAATACCTGGATACGGCTCAAGATAGTTGCAGTTTCCCATGGCCTGATGGCAGTGAAGGGGACAAAGATCTTGCTAAGAAGCTTATGGAGCAGCTAGGAGCACACTACAGATCTTCGGAGCAAGCCTGCTTATCATCTCGTTGGGCTCAGGAGCTGCATTCTTATACCATCCCCAACGTCCTTCCTATTCTCTTCCTAGACACATCACCTTGGGCGTCAGGGCCTTCCAGACGACTTGCAAAGATAACGCTGCCCTCTGTAGCACCGGATAGCGCAGCAGCAACTTATGGTCTTGCTGATGCTGCAGGGCCATCACGGAGTACAGACGGCTGTAAAACACATGTGAAGAGCCTGCCTGCTGAGCAGCGCGTCAAAAGTTCCCTTCAAAATCCGCTGTCCGTAACTGCAACTACAGTAATAGGGTAACCTGCAGGACTGCAGCTGCAGTCCTGCAGGTTACATTGTTTGTACCGATCCTTTGCTTTGGCTGATATTGCCTTCTAGTATCAACGAGGCTGAGCAAACTTACAGCGCGGGGGGCGCAATATCGGGGTTATTTGATAACTTCTCTTGGGCCTCAGGTGGGCCCAGTTGTATCTTCGGATGCTGAAGATTCACACTGATCTCTTCTGTGTTTTTCTGGTTCTGCATTCAGGGAGGCGTTCATGGTGTACAGATGTGTAGAGGTGTTGCTCAATAGCGGCGCCTCAAAGCAAGATATTGCAGTGCTGACTCCCTACCAGGCTCAAGCGCAGCTCCTCTCTCGTGTTTTACATCCCGCCGTAGGTAGTGGTGCCACTGAAGCTGTAGCAGTGGGAGGTTACCAGGGCTTCCCAGAAATGTCCGAATTTTCTGGGAAACCTTCTGTTGCTCTGTTCACCCAACACAGGAGAAAGAGGATAACGCCCGAGGGAGCCGCAAGCGGTCAGGCCGCCTTTCATTCGTTCAGCCTGTGAGGCTCCTTCAGTGAAGGGACCATTTGTTTTGATGATGGTTGTTATTCAGCTCGCACCTCTGCTGGCTTGCAGCAGATACAGGCACCGCAGCACATATTGGCTGCTGTCTTGCCGATGAATTCTCCCTAAGTAATTTTCTTCTATGCACGTCAGGATATCCGTGTATTGCACTGCTCAGGCGCTGGATGTGCTGGACGAGAGGTGCCGTCCTCACCCGCAGGTCTTTACAGTTGACGGATTTCAAGGACACGAGAGGGAGTATATCATACTGTCTACCGTGAAAGGGTGTCGTAAGGTATGCATTGCATGGAATCAGGACCATTCCAACCCATCGCTTATTGGCACTAACTGCAGAATTGCGTGTAGGCCAATATTGAACCATGTACACATGTTCTGCTCTGCATGGACCTAGATTGCAGTACTTACTTTCCACGATTATTGCTTAGTTCACGAAATCGACCACTTTATACACAAGGCTGAACACGCTTTCTTTTTATATGTTCCTTGCTGCGAATGCGTATTTGCCTAGTTTACTCCAAAATACTGAAGGAGCTCTTTCACTTGTCTGGTGTTTGCTGTTCGCAGAGTGTCCGCGAATTCTTCCTTTTTGACCCCCGTCGGATTAATGTTGCACTGTCTAGGGCCAGCAGAGGTCTCATAATTGTTGGCAATGCAAACGCACTTGCTGACGCCTCACCAACATGGAGTGTAAGTGCATTCGAAATACAAATTGATAACTTCGCCACCAGCGAGACCTCCAGCTTCACTCTGCAACTGGAGAGGGCTGGGGGCTCATGGTAGTCAGACTACCTGCCTTTTTGACGGCAAATCTTATGTACAACAAATTTTGGAGGTGCATGTTGGGCACAATGCACACAGCAGTTTAGCTGAAGCGCTTTGGCGCGCGCTGTGGGAAACCTTTTGCGTAATCTTTGTCATCCTGCGCGCATGCCCTTTAGAGCACTCTTTGGGCATATGTTGTTTGGGGCGGCCTGTGCAGAGTTTCCTTTTATTCCTAAGGACCCTCGGGGCAGCACTGCCCTTGGATCATCCTTCGCTGAGGAAAACCCTTACCGAGGGTCTGCTGCTTCCCCGCCCGAAGCCTTCCCAAGCTGTCAAGCAAGACCCACTGAGTGGTTTGAACCGTTCAAAGCGCATGCAGCCCGAAAAAGGGGAGCATGGAGACCTCGTTGTTTCGCGAGGCTCTGTGGAAACCTCAGAGTAATGCGACCAAGACAAGCAGCCCGCGGCTAGCTTCTCATTGCCTACACTTTGTATTTTTGGCGTCGACTCGACGGAGCGAGTGTGGTTTGCAGCCTGTCTTTAGTGCAGAGGGCGGCGCAACCACTCAAGAAGAACTCCTTCTCCCGGAGAGAAAGAACTTAAACCACCGCGCACTTTCCAGAAACATAATAACATTTTCCGGTGTTTGCTACCGAAGCGAATCACACTTGTCATACTGCACAACCTTCGGTTGCCTCATACGGAGTACTGTAAGACACCGCTTCTTCGTGAGCTGGGGCCTTTACAGGCACCAGCTTAGACGTGGCGTAAGACGTTGGTTACACAGTCCGAAGACTGGCGTTTGCTTGAATGAGCATGATGATCGTTCGCAAAGCATAGGCAAAATGACAAGTCATTCGCATGGGAAAACGCCGACTACATGAGAGTAACGATGTCCCCAACTGTATGTTATCACCACTAAACAAGTATTCAAGCTTATTTATGGCCTTATGTGTGTCATTTTTACTTTAGTACTCTTTTTCCACTGAACTGTTTTCATCCTGGAAAGATGCTTTAGTCGCCTGACTTGAGCAACCTGCTGAGGAGCTGGAGGCGACGGCCAATGCGCCCTCCTATTTCAGTGCAACGCATCCTGATTCCAGTCTGTCGTATGACTAGGAGGAAGAGTTCTCAAAAACACAACCAAACTTTGTGCGGGCCCTCCAAAAAAAGGTAGAACACCTTACATGCACTCCTGGTCTGTATAATACAACCAATGTAGAATACAACCAAAACTGCAAGGAGCGGCAGTGACTAAGTGCGACAATCTAGAGTCCATGCAAACGTTTATAACTACTGTATCCGAATTAAACTGATGAACGCATCAAACAAGCTGGGGCGTTGAACTCCAATGCTGGAGCGGTGACACGAGCAACCCCCTTGGACAGGCACGCTGTTTGCAGTTTGAAGTAAGGCACTGCAGGGGAGTACACAGAGCGGATATGCTAAACCGTTGGGCTGAATTAACAATTAAATTCCCAGTTTGTCAAAGCTGGGCCGGTACGTCTACATTTTTACGAACATGGCTATCACACACGCCCCTTGTGGTGCGACTACTCACAGTTCAAAGCTCCATTTACAGTGAATGCAGCTTGGAATGGGTTAACAGTGCGCTATTTGCTGCTTAAGTTGCTCATAAAGCAATTCCTGTGGACGCTGTAGACGATATACCTCCACAGAGTTTGCTCCGGCTAGTGGAAGCCACCATTGAGTGGCTCTCACATGCGACGGCTTCAATAGGCTTTTTCACTGTTAATTTTATTGAATTCTCTGCCACGTTACCAGCGACGCAATCACGTCACCGTCGAGCTGCCACGGGCGCAGGCTGTACTGGGGGCTAGGAGTGAACTGACCGGAAAACGTGGCAAGCGGCAAACAGGTGCCTGGCTAAGAAGGAATAATAACTTCTTTTGCGCCTAAGTGGCTCATATTTGGAGCTTCTGTAACATGTGGCTGGAAATCTGCTTTGGCCAGCAGTTAAGTGGCATTGTCTTCGTTGCAATTCCAATACACAACTCACCCGGAAAGCGCAGGCACTGAGTTCAAGGATTACAATACGGAATTTCTGAAGAGAGTTTAGAAGTCTAAGCAGAACGTAAGCGCAATTGGGAATACCGTGGCCACAGAGAGGAAACCAGTGGCGCAGTTTAACTCCAGAGCTGGGCGTGGCCTCACGTTCATTAATGTTATTGAAATACTCCAAAGCATAACACATTTTAGTGGCTTACTTGTGAAATATCAACAAGTGTATTCGCATTGGTTATAAAAGCAGTGAAATAGCTTAGTGTGGAGCCGGTGCCATCTCGCTCTGCTATCCCGGCGTGAACGCGTGGTACAAGTGGGCTTGAAAACAGCAGGCGAAGTCTGCGGGTGGCTGTGGACAAAATAAATCCGTGAAGAAGAAATCCTCTGAATTTCTCATACTCTTTTGTTTTCTATTGCCTGTTTATATTGAGCAAGCACTCATTTTCTTCTAGCTGACTTCCGCAGTTGGTTTGCTTTAGCCAGGTCTTAACACACAAGCCCGTGGTTGCACGCACGAATACCTCCTTGCAGCTGAGTTAAAAAAGCAGGTACAACAGCAACGACTTAAGGAGAATAACCGCGCGCAACAGGTGAAAATGGATCCAGCGTCCTGGACCGGGTTGGTGCGAAAGGTGTACACCGCAGCACAAGACATTTGTAGGGAACGCGGAGCTCCACAAATAGACCCAGTTCACCTCTTGGCTGCTCTCCTCCAAGATCCGCAGCAGCTGCCTACCCAGGCTCTTCGGAAGGCCGGCGCTGATGTGACCCTTCTTCATGAGCAAGCAGATCTCGAAATTTCAAAATTCCCAGCACAAAACCCCCCCCCAGAGTACATCGGGCCTAATCATGCGTGCACAGCTGTATTTCGTCAAGCTAAAGCCATTCAATCCGAGATGAGTAAGTTTTAAGACTCCATAAGCGAGAATACTTGCATATCTGCGCGACCCGCCATCTGAATGCTTTCCCTTAATGAATGCCATGCCGTCTCAGCCGTAAAATATTCTGGCTTTTGCAGGCTTTTCTGCTTCTTAGGTGAAGTATCTGTATGCAAACAGCCACCTGGGGACCTGAGTTTGTTATGGTGATTTTTGCCGCAGAGGACACTCATCTAGCGATTGACCACTTGCTGCTGGCAGTATGTGAAAACCGCACAGTCAAGCATGCTCTTCAGGCAGCTGGCTGCGATTACAAGAAGTTGAAGGAAGTTTGTATGAAAATTCGTGCCGGGGCTCGCGTGACGGGCGAAGGGGCTGATCAGAACTTTGATGCTTTGACAAAATACGGAATAGATTTCACGGACTTGGCGGAGCAGGGGAAGCTGGATCCCGTGATTGGCAGAGATGAGGAGATCAGAAGGGTTATCCGTATTCTTTGCAGGAGAACGAAAAACAACCCGGTCTTAATTGGAGAACCAGGTAAGCGGTGGTCTCCGCGTTTCTAGTGTTCGGCTTACATCTACCCAGCCAGTGATGCAACAGACATAAGGTTTTTTTGGTTAGTTCAAGGAGTTTGTAATGATCAGGTGTAGGAAAGTCGGCAATTGTGGAGGGGCTGGCGAGACGTGTTGTCGAGGGGGATGTGCCTTCCTCGCTGCGCTGCCGAGTGATATCGCTTGACTTGGGAGCTCTTATTTCTGGAGCCAAGTACCGCGGAGAGTTCGAGGAGCGCCTCAAAGCAGTATTGATGGAGGTCAAGAATGCAGAAGGTTCGGTGATTCTATTTATCGATGAAATTCACATGGTCATGGGAGCTGGCAAAACAGACGGGGCCATGGATGCCGCAAATCTTCTGAAGCCAATGCTCGCAAGGTACCTCTTCAGCCCTTGATGTGATCTTTCATCGACCGCTGTAGAGCAGTCTTCCCTAGACATTGATGGGATATTACCACTAGGTGACGCTAATAACAGCACCGACATTGACTTGGCGGGATTGAGCCTGTGGCCCAGCAGCTATTTAGTTCACCATCAATGTTATTTCTCTCCTAAAGCTTGTGTTGTCCCAAATGACGTCCAGAAACTGGCGGTGACATTGAAGCCAGCTGAATCTGTTTGTGCATATATGTGGGTTATTCGTAGAGGGGAGCTTCGCTGCATCGGGGCAACGACTCTCGATGAGTACCGAAAACACGTGGAGAAGGATGCTGCATTCGAAAGGCGCTTTCAGCAGGTGCATGTTCATGAGCCGTCTGTCTCTGCAACTGTTTCAATCCTTAGAGGCTTGAAAGATCGCTACGCAGCTCATCACGGTGTTCGAATATTGGACAGTGCCCTTGTAGAGGCTGCACAACTAGCGGTGAGCTTGCTCTCATAAACACCTTTGCGGCTGGCCCCAAAATTCTAGGGTCTATGCCTTAGCAAGAGCAGCACGCGCAAAGTATGGAACTAATGCGTCAAGATATGGGATTTAGTGAACTTGACCGGCGCATGTTCTTAGCGTTGCTGTCCGTTTGGTTATGAACCCTGAACTGCTTACACAGGATCGCTACATTACTTCCAGGTTTCTGCCTGACAAGGCCATAGATCTCATGGACGAGGCGTGTGCCATCGCCCGCGTGCAAGTTGACAGCAAGCCGGAAATTATGGATCGACTCGAACGGCTTATATTCCAGCTAGGCACGCCTTCAGTATTGTTCGACTTTGTTGTGCAACTTGAACCTAAGCCTCAGTCATAGGACAATGGTAGTTGTAATGTCCTTTTTGCGCCGTTTCCCCCACATTATCCTTTGGAGCATTTAAAGGGCGCGTGGCCTCAGACAGTTGGCCACTTACTTTTTCCCCTATGTGCTTCTCTTCAGAGGTCGAGGCGACAGCCCTGTCGAAGGAAAGCGATGCTGCGTCACAAGAGCGTCTCAGCGAGGTCCGACAAGAGATTGCAAAACACAGGGAAACGCTAAAGCCGCTTCAACTGCAGTATACCCGCGAAAAAGAAACACTTGATGAGTTGCGACAACTCGCTTTGAAGGAAGACGAGTTGAAAGCAAAGATCGAAAAGGCAGAGAGGCTCGGTCAGATGGACCTCGTGGCAGAGTTGCGGTACGACGCACTCCCTGGACTACAAAAGCGTCTGATGGAGCTGCGAAAGGAACAAGAGCAATATGAGAAGACGCACAAGCCTTTGCTAACGGAGGTACGGTTTACATGGGCTGTGCCTTCCACGTACTTTTTTGACGGGGAGGAGCAGCATGTGGAGTTCGAGTTGGGCCTCACAACTGCAGCTTCATGAACAAGAAATGAAGTAGCTTGAATTCGACTGAACTTGTCTTTTAACTGGGGCGCAGGTAGTTGGGCCGGAGCAGATAGCGGACGTTGTGCATCGCTGGACGAACATTCCTGTCCAAAAGCTGACACAGACGGAAAAGGAGAGACTACTGCGCCTCAAAGAAAAGCTCGCACAGCGTGTTGTTGGCCAACTCCCAGCTGTAACTGCGGTATCAGAGTCTATTTTGAGATCAGCTGCCGGCCTCGCCAGACGCAATAAGCCAATCGGAAGCTTCCTCTTTTTGGGCCCGGTGCGTTAATCCCTTTTTATGCAGCGCAAGACCCATTAAACAGTGGAGCCAATTCTAGTATGATTATTTAATGCATCTGCTCCTTTCGTCGTCCCGCCAGGGGGGCGCGGAGACGTAAGCTTGGGGTGGCGTTCACCTTAATATTTTTGCTTCGATTTACCGGTGTTTTCGCTACAAACAGACCGGAGTCGGGAAGACGGAGCTATGCAAAGTTGTGGCTGAAGAGTTATTCGACACGAAGGAGCGAATCGTGCGACTGGACATGTCAGAATATATGGAGGCGCATTCTGTTTCCCGGCTCATTGGGGCCCCGCCGGGCTACGTCGGCCACGACGAGGGCGGGCAGCTTACAGAGGCAGTCAGGCGCAACCCCTACTCAGTTGTCCTACTGGATGAAGTGGAAAAGGCTCATCACCAAGTGAGTAGCAGCACTTGTGACAAGAATGGATGAAACCGGGAGCCACAATATAGGACACACAAAGCAATGGAATGAATACCAAGGTGCAGCTCCCTTTCCATAAGTGCGAGGCTGCACTTCTTGTGCAGTGTATCAGTAGTTGCGTTTTATCGTGTGAATCGTTTATTTAAGATGTTCGAGGCTGTGTTCTCAGGTTTGGAACGTGCTCCTTCAAGTGCTTGACGAAGGGCGCCTCACTGACTCCCAAGGCCGCACCGTTGACTTCTCTAATTGTTTGCTCATCCTGACCTCCAACATTGGTGCCCACCATCTCCTCGCAGCCGCCGAAAAAGGTTCCACTGCTGGTAGGGCTCCTGTAGATGGCACAGTAGGCCTCCATCAAGCCAAGACGTTTTGTGTACTCCTACAATTTGCGTACAATTTGCCACTTCGGTATGCAGCTGTACTGCTCGATGTATCTCACTCCAATGAGGCATGTTACTAGGTTTTGTTCCAGCGTCTTGAAAAAGGAATTTCGCTTGACGGTTATTGCCAGTGGAAGCAGCAGGGCAACTGTAAGAAGGATCAAACCTGTGTGAACTGCAGATCCGGAAAGGGGAGAGGAGATCTACACTGAAGCTTTTGCTAAGGTGATGAAGGAAGTGCGTCAGTTGTTCAGACCGGAACTGCTCAATCGCCTGGACGACATTGTTGCATTCAAAGCGTTGAGCAACAGCGATCTTAAACAGGTAAACCTTGCAGTGCGAGGCTTCCTTACAGCATGCTGGACGTTGAGCAACGGGTACCTAAGTTTTATCGTTCAGTGTTCAAAAGGTGTTGATGTCTATGCGTTTGTAAACACAAACGCGCGTACACTGGCAAGAAAACATTATGGGAGTTCATGGGCGGTTGCCTCCGTTTCTCCCAACAAAGCTGCTGTTGTGTGTGCATCTCCCGTACATACTACTCATCACCTTTTCGCATGCGACGAGCTTGCGGGGCTGCAGGTGATGCGGCTTCAAGTTGAAGAAGTCCGACAACGTCTTCGCGAAAAGCGTATTGATTTGCAGCTGACCGATAGGGCGCTGGAGCATGCACTAGAAGAAGCGTTTGATCCAGCATTTGGGGCCCGACCCCTCAAACGATACCTAGAGAAGCACATTGTATCTGACCTCTCCGTCATGCTGCTGAGCGGTTCGCATCACAGCACCCTATATACTTGCTCTCATGTTTGCCCCTTCTGCCCCTTCTACTTCTTGGTGATAGAGAAACATAAGAAGCATAGCCCCAGTGCATACCTACATTTTCGTATGCCCACGGTGACAAGATGCAACGGGTGGATTTCGAGCGTCATCATGCATTTGTTTTGACAAATATAATACTGCCCCAGTCACACCTGACGGTTTGTTGTAAAGTCTGCCGGTCTGGACTTCTGCGGCGTTTATGTTTGTTTGTGTGTAGCGTCATCTCCTTTTGTTTGTGTGGTTTCTTATTTGGGAATGGCTCAGGGGACTTGGGAACAGATCATGAGGCCATCGCCGACTGGAGTGAGCGAGAAAAGAAGTGGAAGTGGCGTATCACCCGCCTGCATTCAGCAGATGGCGAGGGACAGAACGAGATGGATACAGACGCCATGGGAGACACTGGGATACCCCGGTCAATTTCACAGAGCAGTCGCACAAGCTCCTATACGGGGAGATCGGAGGCAATGCATGCGGCGAATACAAAACGATTTAGGTACTAGGACTTCTGGCAGACACCACCTTGGAATGTCCGCGTGGAACAACTGATCAGTCTGCCTACCGTAGAGGGACACACGTAGATGAAAAATGTGCTGCCTCTACTGGCAACGCAGCTCTGTAGTCTCTTACGGCGACCTGTTCATGGCAGAGTAACGCTGAATTTGTAGAATTTATACACATATAGCGCTCCCCGTAGCACGGGCCAGCCAACAACGTCAGTAACCACTACTGTTGAATATCGGGTGGCACAGAGCGTTATTCTCTGAAACAATGCCCAGCGTGGAGTGATTAAAGCTCCTCGGCCCATGCTTCGCTTCATGCTCTCGTGTACTAATGGAAGCACACGTCACGATTCTTGTTGTATGCACATACTTCGCTGTTTTTTACTGCAAAGGCATGCAGCTTGGGCTGCTGAGCCTGTTGCTGCGCGTAGGGAAGCCGAATTATCGAATTCAGCTCCCGGGTCAATGAACCCCGCGCGGAGACAACGCATAACAAAACGCGGGAAATAGCCAAGTGTATCCGGTGGCTTCTGTCTGAAGTCAAATAGGAGCATTTATTGAGACGTCCTGAAGTTTGGGTTCCTTGTACGCTTGCTGTGTTACAGAAAACAATAGCGCTGTCCAACTCCTAGCTTCCAGGCTTCGGCGCACACGCAAGTGAGACTGACTAGTTGAGCCGTACGACGCCCTTGGCTAAGGACTTGTTCGTAGCACGAGCAAAGCACGTCCATCTACCGGAGTCGGTTGGTGACAACAAGTTTCGCTTAGATATTAACATCTATTTATAAACTAACTACACGCTGCAATAAAGTGTGCCGCGTTTTCGGTTGCGCCACGCTTTGCCATATTCAAGGCAAATCCACCATACACCTCCTATGCCTACTCACAGGATGGCCGCGGCCATCACTTTGCGGAAGTAATGTAAAAAGGAGCGACCTTTGTAGGGTGGTGACCTAAATTTTTAATATGTATCACTTTCAGCGGTTTGAGCATTGCACAGGCGGATCGGACTAGACTCCGCACCAATGATGAAGCGCTACAAAGGCAACCGCTACGACCACACTGCTGGCGTGGAGAATGGGAAGGCTCTTGCCTTTCCTGACGAGGGGCAGATCGCTACCACGCAGCTCAGACAATCGGAAGGAACTGGACGCCAACCACCTGCGCGCAGCAGCAGCCGCACATGCAACATAAAATCCTGCGCTCTCAAGAGCTGCATTTGTACGGACTGGCACAATTAATTCATTTAGGAGCATCCAGTAAAGGCGCAATAATTCGGTGACACAAAATGAAGGGTGGCTCACTCTGGCGCCAAGCTCCGAAACCTCACAAACTCTACATAAACTGCCTTGCAGGCGTTGCTGGGCCACTGCCCCACAGAAACCGCAGCGAACAACAGGGGTGCCTGGATTCAGTCGCGTCAGTGTTGACGTGCAAAGCAGCATGTTTTCTGAAACAACAGCGGAAGAACATCAACAACTATTCTTCTGTTGCATTCACTCACCCATCCACAATGTGCAGCTGGTATGAGCGTCCCAGTGAACCTTGTTCCCGGGCTAACAAAAGGCTACTCGTAAAATCCCCCCCTGTAGGTGGCATGAAATGCTGGGTGGCTTTGCAACGACTTCCTCTGCAACGTTCGCAGTTGCTCACCTGCTTCTCCAGGTTCATAGTTTATGTTAATAGCATCTGTTCCTTTTTGCTCGCAAAGCAAAAGGACTTTCTTTGCCTTTTCCAGCTCCTCCGGTGCGCCTTTTAAACCGGAATACGTTCCGGAGAGAAGCCGGCGGGCAAACTGCAAAACAGCAGCTCCCAACACAGCACTACCCTTATTCAGCAACAACGGACGCACATGGGACACGTAAATACTCCCTGTGATCCATACAAAAAGAAATCAACGCCTCAATGGCCAATGAGGACATACGGATGCAGCAGTGATGAAGTTCTGCGCTTTCCAAGCTACGCTCATTGCTCGACGGAGGACGAGGAAGGAGTGTGACGGCTGCAGGCGGCAGCAGCTGAAATACGCGACGAGCTCGAGGTCTGCGTGTAGCAAATTGAAACGCCCAAGCCGTATGCCACAACCATTTGGGGAGGAAGTGACGGGGATCCGGGGAGGTTGACCCCTTGTCCACCAAAGCATATGACACAGCGGCACCCACGAATGTCTTGCGACACGCTGGTTTACAACGCGCTTCACTATAAAGGACACCAATGGTTTTAGATGCATTTGTGCATGATATGTAAGAGGTTGGCGTACTGCGCTGTGCGTCAGATTCCGGAAGGCCCAGACGAGCCGTTTCCAGTTTCATGCCGGTGATGTACGTTCTACATATGTCCAGCATCTCCAATAACTGTAGCGGCAACAGCAAACAAGCAACCGCAGCCTTAGCACACGCTGTAGATGAATGCAGGAACTTAGACAATATTGGCAAAATGCGCAACTAACAAAGGAAAGGAGATATTGGCAAAACCATAGCTTCGATTGCAAGAAGAGGGCTAGCACGATAACGCTCAGCGCAAAAGGACTAGACGCCTGATTGCTCACCTGTTGCTCCTCCTCTTGATTTTCCGCCACTGCAAGTGCAAGGGTAATTAGCGCCTTCCGAAACGCAGCTAGAGCCTCCGCGAACTTGCCCCCTGGAAGCCGACGCAACAAGTGCATTACTCCCTTACAAACACAAAAGGATGCGGTTTTATTTAGTTTTTGACTGCGAGACGAATGAGAAACATATAGACGTACCAGTAACTAGTTTGTGGGCTTCTCTGACTTGCGTAAGCAGATATGCGCTGTTTATCAAGCGGGGGGGGGCTGCTGTCTTGAAGGCCTGGCCCCGTGTGAGAGGCAGCTGAAGCGGCGGGGCAAAAGTGTGGCCCTTCAGCTGAACCCAGCTTGCCTCGTAGATCTTCTGGAACACAGGTTCAAATGGAGCAACACGCAAAAGACCAAGGCGACGCCGCAGCATCTGGATGGCTCCGGCGAAGTCCCCTGCAGTCAAATCGTAAACACTGTGTCCTCAGGTATTTATGCAGGCTACCCATTATCTGCTGGTAGAAATTGTTGCAACACAGTTACACGGAGCTCTTCCATACGGCAGGATAAAAAGGTCCCCACAGCAGTGGGAATAGCAAATGAGCCAAACTCAACACGCGTGTGGCTTGCATTAGAAGCCACTCAGTGCGGCGGAAAGAGGCATCAAGCTTGCAAGCACGGTACACTATCGGGTACGAGTCACTGATGAGGCACGTGTGTACAAATGCGGTACCTGCTACAACAAGATCCGACGGGATGGGCTTCTGCCTCCAAGCAGCTGTGGGGTCTGTTCCTGGAGTGTCCGCATGAAGCGCCCCTGCTTTTCCGTTGAGGACCTCATGGCCCCTTCCTGCCCCTCCAGCACTGGGAGCAGCTGCCTCATCATCTATTCCAATATCAATTGCGTCTTTCCACTCGCCTTCTGCCGCTGCACCAACAGACGCAAAGTCTTCCAGCTCGTCGTTGCCAGCTCCCTGGGCCTCTCCCCAATCCGCTGGCGTCCCAGCAGCCCGTCCTGCAGCTGCCATGTCCATCTCATTTGTATCCATGCCTGCGCAGGCAACGGCGAACACAGATGTCGCACAAGGGCCAGTCTGCAAGCCTCTTCCCCCCCATAATACACGCTGTTGTTGTTCTGGTAAGCTTAAGATACACTGTAGCATATGCCCTTTCTTCATTTTCATCAATCAACAGCTGTAGCAATGTTGATCAACACGGCGAGAAGCGACCACGAAAATGAAGTCACCCTTGTGCAGCATCAGGCGAGCAGTCTCAGGATCCATTTCATCAACGGCACGCAGCGCCGCCGCGAAAGGAGATAATTCTCCTGAAACTGAAGGCTTCCACGTGGCGGCCTCTCCCGGACCAAATCTGCATACAATGCAAGCAGATTGCATACCCTACACAAAGGCTGACCCTTTGAACATCAAATTACACTAAATTCAAGAGCTATCCTGCATATCGATACATCTGCACAAAGATAATCATGTGAAGCAATATTCGCATGAACGCATGAACGACTGGAAATTCATGCAGCGCGCAAGCATTCACAAGGAGACGAATAAAACCTTGGCCCTCCCGTGATCTTCGTAGGTCACCTCATGACGGGTAACGGAGGAAAGAGCGCTACCGGTGTCTTGGGCAGGAACTCCTCAACGTCCTTCTCATCAACAGAACCCCGCAACTGTTCAGCTAAATCATGCAAACCATGCACCTTCGCACAGAGATAGGCTAGTCCTGGTTGCTGCGCCTCCATGAAAACTGCTACTCTCTCCTCTGGGTCTCCCAGCAGCAAGGCTTGGTGCTGCCGCAGCAGCGGCTCCCGCAGCAACTTCGACACATGCAGCATCTTCTTAAGCTTGGTGCGGTCTCCCAGAAGCAAATACAAAAACGACAGTTTTTCAAAAGCCTTGAGCTTCTGGAGGCAAATCTCCGCAAGCCCGAAGTGCCCCTCTTGCATTGCCGCATCCGCCAGCAACCGCCACCCCGCCTACGCCCACAGCAGGCGAATATCACACAGTGGCGTTGCGCACATATGTTCCCTCTACTGAAGGTACAAAGAAGGGGACGGAGGCGCGGACTGAGGAGAGAAGACGTGAGTAACTTTGCAGTTGTAAACGCTCTAGTACACAGTACTCGGGACCCTATGACAGCCCACGAGTCGCAGCACACAGAAAAATTCACTCCCGAATGTTGGCAAAGGCAAGGTGGGAAGCAGACAGCAGGCCAAGCGGGGATCCACCTTGTCGTTCAAAGCCTTAGCGGCTTCAAGAGCCTCATCCATCCGGCCAACCTCCAACGACATCAAAAACTTTGATTTGCAGTCAGACAGGAACTCAAGAGCAATCTGAAGGAGAACGAGCAAAAGCAAGGGAAACAATAGCAGACACATTCATAACGGAAGCGTGCAAGCAGCACACATCCCATCCGTGGACCAAACTGCTACGAGGAAAAGCGCATAGCAGCAGCAGCAAGACCAAAAGCTATTGCAAGCAAAGCGGTATTGACCACGTCACGGGCAAAACCGACGATACGGCACATCGCGGATACGGGAACCAGCGACAGAAACAAAAGCAACAAAGAAGCAGCAGCAGCGGCAGCAAGCAAGAACGGCCCCCAGCATCAATACGTGCTCACTTCAGAGTATCCCTTCTCCTTCAAGTAGCCGATGAGCGCATTGCCGCAAAGGTTACCATGGCGGACAAGTAGGGCAACCTGAGGTAGTAGGGAGAAGGCATGATGTTTTGCGGTTTACTTACTCCAGACCCACTTCACTCTGCCGATACTGTCTCAATAAACAGTGAAGAGAAATAAAAGTCAAATACCTTAACGCTACTCCCTGAACCACTCCTCACCCTCATGTAATCCCGACGACTCAGCGCCACTCTGAACAAATAGTCATTGCATGCCAACGCCCTGCAGTGCAACTGTGAGCGTCGATCAAGGTATAAAAGCTGCTGCTGCATCACCCTGCAGCCACAGCACCGACGTATGTGAAAACCCAACAAGCTGGGAGGCACAGTTGAGGATACAGCACTGCATGCTGTTCCTGCGTTACGCAAAACGTAACTTGGTATCATGCTCTTCAGATGCAACAAACTGCGGCAACGCCTGGCTCACGAGACTATATAAATGGACTCTGAAAGGCTATATACGATGCCCCTGTCTCCGTTGGTCATACAGAACTTGACGTGGGACAGGGTAGAGTAAATGAAACCTCCTGGGCAAAGAAATGCAAAGGGCCACATGACACACAGATGCAGCCGCGTGTATAATCCGTGCTTCATCCCATCCCAGCATTTCAGTCACAGTAGAGAGCAGCGGTGCAGCAAGCGGCGACCAAGCGAAGAAAGGCCGCCCCTGAGGCGAGGGGCAATCTGGGAAGGCTTCAATACGTAGATTGCCTCTTCAGTCTAAAGATGCTTCACTGGTGCAGTTGCTGCTGTGCTGGCTGACCAAATTCTGGGTCCCAAACTCCTCCTTTAACGCGGATATTCTCGTGGAGAGAAGCCAGGATCTTGAAGGCTGGCTCGGGAGCCTCCATCCCCTTTTCCGTTGCTCCGACCGGCAGGGCAGACAATGCCGCAAAGTTTGCGCGCAATAACACAACAGAATGCTTCGAGGTCAGCGCCAAGTGCTGCATGTCAGGCGCCCACGTCACCGTCCTCACAGGACCCCCAATGTTCAGCGCTAATGGGGAGGACAGACGACGCGCCGGGACGTCATAAAGATACATCTGTAGCGTGCCAAGCACAGAACAAAACCCACAGATGGTCGGCACCATAGGATAACTATCCTGCTTTCAGATACAGCTTAAGTGAATTAAAAGGAGCAGCAGCAAGGAGCCATGCACGAAACAGCCTGTGCTGCAGCAACGGGGGCAATCGTCAGCAGCTGCCTATGGGAACAGCAACGACTACTACACAAAGCGTCCGCCGTGTGATAAAGGTTAAGTGAAAGGAGTGGTCACTGCACTTTTTTTTTTGTTTGCCGCACGTTTTCACTTGCAGCCTGCCTGGTCGCAAGAAGGCCAGAACTAGCTAAATGGTTGCCTGCTTGCATGCCTCGCCGTTGTCTGTTTGACTGACCTTGTCCTCGCCCAGGAGGATAAGTCTGTTGGGTCCAGCAAAGAAGATCTTGTCGGTTGGAACCGGCAGAGGCTCAATGCGCCCGGCATCCGCCGTTGCATGCGCTGCGTGAGAGGATGCCGAAGGAGCCGTCTGAATCCGCAAACAGCTGCCGTTGGGAGCACTCTCCAGTATGGCCAACTTGTTGCGAGCGATGAAGGCGAACGATAGACCCGTCCCCTAAAAGAAACAAAGTCAAGATGCATCCACAGCTTGAGGCCGAATTATTTAAAGAAATGGTACCTCATGAAGTGCGAACTACGGTGGAGGGGAACTGCCAGAGACTGAATGGTGTACGCTCAGCCTCCTATCTCGACAAAAGTGGGCATGCAGAACCATGTGCATCCGACCAGGAACAACGCATGCATACGGAAGTGATATGTATTTTACGCGCTCATCAAAGGTGTAATCATAATACGCATAAGCCGAAAAGAACATCTGTACAAATACCATGAGGTGCGTGCCTGAACTTCTTGTCATATCACAAACAAACAGGAACCACATGCCCGGCCCCGGAATTCTTAGTCGCTAACATGGCCCACGACACAGCACATCCTGGTTCTTCTAATCAAGCCTTGACAAAGCAAACAGAATCCCCCATCCCCTCACCTGTGCAACTTGTGATAGACAGCCAGCAGCGGGGGCCCCTCGCCCGTCTGCTCGCGGACCACATAGAAAGTCATAGGAGAGGCTGTCGCCTTCTGCCTGCACCAGCGGCACCGCCACGCCCAAAAAGCACCACGGCATTCAACCCAAGGCTGAATTATGTCTGTAGACAGTCCAGCTACAATGGCTCGTGTAAGAGCAGGAGGAGGGATTTCCAAAATGCAACGCTGGTTCATGAGTAACAACCGACGACGTACATACACCACAATGGCGTTCACTTCTGTCGTGTTCAACGGGTTCACGAGGAGCTGTTTCGGGCCGTTAGCGAGGGCGTTCGGCGGCCTCCTGACTTCTGTGAGCATGACCTCGAGCTGCTGCTGCTGTTGCTGTTGGTGTAGCAGCGCCGCGGTGTCTATCCAGCAAAGTCGTCTCTCGGCTACGTACAACAGCTCGTGTCCGGTCCACATACAAGCGGGCGGCCTCTCTGTAGTCAGCTTGAAGACTACCATCCCTCCGTCATGTCCTGCAGCGACGGCCCCCGAAGTAGGGTGTGCAGCCAACACCCAGAAGCGGTCCATTTCTCGTCTGAAGGTGTGGAGGCAGCTTCGACGCGAGACGTCCCAAACTCTTATGGTTCTGTCTTCGGAGTTCGAAATCAACAAGTCGCGGTGAGGATGGAAAACCAGGCAGGACACGTTGTTGCTGTGCCCACGCAGTGTATCCACCTCCCAGGCCTTCACAGAATTGTACCTGAAAATGCCTCGCACGCCCCGCACGGGAAACCATACAAACTTGCCACACACCAGACCGCCGGTTAACCCACTAGATCCATTTGTAGACGCCTAGCCCGTAGTACCTCGTCCCCCATCGAAATCGAAGGACGAAAAGCATGCAGGCAGCACGATCCCGAACCGCAAACCCTCTCCGCTTTCACATTTCTTATGTGGCCGTCCGTTTCCTTTTCTGTTGATATACGTCGACCTACCGCCAGAGTTTAATCAGTTTGTCGTCAGCTGCCGAAGCGATGAGGGGCATGGACGGGTGGAAGGTGGCCCAGTTGGCGCCCCTCTCATGGCCCTCCAGCACGAGCTTGCAAACGGCATCTGTAGCAGCAAATATATCGCCGTGAGCGCTGCTTCTGCTGCCGCTGCGTCCGACTCCCCCCGCAACCCCACCAGACCGCTCCCGAAGCCCTGATGTGTCCCAAAGCCGCAGCGTCTGATCAAGAGAAGCTGAAACCACCAGGTCTTCAGTTGGGTGGAAGCGCGCGCACATCACGTAGTGCGTGTGCCCCGTCAAGACGGCCAAGCATACCCGCGACTGCCAATTCCAAATCCGTACTGAAGACATGCAGAGTAGAGGGCGCAAAGAAGAAATCAGTTGCCACGGTGTCAGGAAAGATGGCAAGGAAGACGCAGACGTGTATGTACTTCACACAAAGTACGATCACCACAGCGACGCACTAGAGGCGCGGGAACGGATGAAGAGAATATTTAAAACCACCACACATGCATACCCATACAAAAATGGAAGGCAAAATGTGAATATTGCACAAGAAAATGTTCAAAGGCTAGGGGTTGAGGGCCACATCATCCCAGAAACCTCTCATCAACGTATGGCTACCTGTCGCTTTGTGCACCGTGCGTAGCCCTCATGTGTCTACCCCCAAAATCCTACGTCACCTAGACACTATTCCTTTTCTCAGCCTAATCTGCAAGGTGAAATACACTGAAATGTCTGAACACATGCGCACCCGTTTGGTCGTCTGAGGCGGAAAGGATCCAGGGGTAAACATCGTGGAAGAAGGTAGTGCGGATATAATCTAAATGGCCAGTGAAGGTGTATATACACTTTCGCTGAACTAAGTTCCACAACTTTATTTGATAGTCGTCGCCGCCGCTCACGAAGAGCGGCTGAGAAGAATGGAAATCGACGCCGCGCACGGGACCTGAAACGAGCATCAGCATGAAGGGATGCGGGCTAATGAATAATATGGACTATAAAAACCTGCAATCAAATGGGGAACGATATACAAGGATGGAAAGAAAGAAGCACAAGGCAAACAGGCAGCCACATATGCACAGAAAAACGTTGTTGTCGGGCCAATGCATTTGTTCGACTAAACGAATTGAGGTGCAGGCAGACAATCACACAATACGCGGGAGGCAAAACACCACTAGCACAAACAAAAATGCACAGGGACAGACAAGCCTGCATGTCTGCATATACATGTATACAATTTTCACGAGTCTATACACATGTGTAATATATAATATTATATATACATATTATAAATGTGCGAATCCGCATAGTGGTTAATCGTTCGCCAGACGCAGTTGAAACCAGAAAATATGAACACTCAGTATAGATTTAATGCTATATCTGAGCCAGATGGCATAGCCAATCAACCTGCAGCTCTATAGGCGCCCTATATAGCGCTGAGCTACGGGGGACGCAGGTGATAGTCTAAAACTGGAAAATCAGGAAGTAATTGTGGGGAGCTCTGTCTGTCATCTTTGAAAGTAGAAAAAGCAGCTTTCTTCAGTTCAACTGCGCTACATATAAACATATTCTCAGTATGATGCGCCTTATGGTTTCGACAGCCTGCAGCTCTCTCTGCCTCTGTCTCGCCCCCCACTGCTTCCACTTGTAGTGCATTTAACTGCCTCTGAACGCTTCTGCAGCATCAGGGTGTGTGGATATCTTTGGAACTGTGCTGCTGTTTTGGGGTTTGTTCTTGTGGCTGCGGTGTAGATGCCGCGGTGTACGTGCAGCGTACCCTCATGCTCCTCAAACCTGTCCACCAAGGAGCCCACGCGGTAATCCCAGAGTTGAATTGCGCCATTATGCAGGGCAGTGAGGCACCACTGGAGTGTCGGGTGGAAGGCGACGCCTTTGACTCTGCTGCTTTTCGTCTCACATTTCATGAGCATGCACGCCATTGTGGAAGTGGGAGGCGGGAGGCCGGCGGGAGGGCACAGTGCAGAAAGAGAGACACATAAGAGGGCTTCACCGTCGATGCAGCTGAGGCAAACGATAGCTAGGTATCATGCTCACTCAGCACACAAGCAAACGGGGCCGGAGTAGGGCATAGAAGGGGTGAAGTAGTAGTAGCAGGGCAGCACTATTGGCCTGGAACGCAGAAAAAAAGTCAAATCAAACAATAGAAACATATATTCAACCAGAAACGAGCTCAATTACCTAATTATATAACAATGGGACTCTGCCGAATACCAACAAGACACAGGTGGCAGTGTTTGGGGCTGGACGAGCCCGTGTGCATAGCACGGCAACGCGATGAGAGGATTTTTGTCCCAAATACTTCGAGAAATCCTCCCCTATTGAACAGTGCATTTTGAATTGCCTTTTTCTATCTCTACAGATGGTAAATATCTTACTAGAGACTGCATATACAGCGCAGTTGTAATAGCGGCGTAGCTCCATGCTGACAGTAATAGTAGCTACTACACCTGAAATTTGCCATGAGTTAGACCCCAACTAATGTATTTCGACCAACAGTTGAAGTGTTGAGACCGCAGACTATCTTGCTAGGGACATATGACATATGAACGCTGGAAACAAAAAAGGAATGACGCACGTCCGAGGGCACGGCCGTGAACTACCCCTGCAGCAACTAATAACCGAAATAGACTACTAGAGATCCCATATAGGGCAACGGAGTTGAATATGGTTAAAACAGGTAGACATCGCCGTAGGCGATTTAACGAGGGGCCAGTATTAGTAGGGCACCATAGAGCCGCAATCAAGTCAAATTGTTTAGGGTAACATCATTCCCCACAGCAGCTAATGACTTCCTCTCCCCACGCCAGGCTCCCTGGACATAGAATTTAAGGAAGTGGGGCTGGTACAGGGGGAAGGCAGAGGCGTGTCGTGGTGCAAAACGCCTTCGTGCAAATCTTGCTCCTACGCAAAGCCAAACGCGAGCGTGCTCAGGCAAACTTTGGTGCACGTCCTAACACCGTTGGCCTTCTTTATCTAAAGCTCAAGCATGTAGAAATGGGTATAATAGTAACTTCAGAACGGATGCGGTATGGGCCCGCAACAGAGGCAGACTCCAGCAGCGAGTGCAAGGCTTCCGGTATTGGACACGTCGACCTAACGCTGCGGCGCAGTAAACCAGAAGCGGCGGATTCTGTGCTACGCATACTAGCTGCAAAGTCGAAATATGAACCCTAACTGTGTGGACTAACGAAGTATAACAGAGCGACTGCAAGGAGTGCTTTCAGCCATAGCCTATACACGCTGGGAGCCGCAAAAAGGCCGAAAGGCGTCGCAGAATGATTACCCGAGTAGGCAGGGCCAGAGCGCCTGACTACTAGAGTTTATCCCACCACAAATAGTGTGGCAGGTGAGGCTGCCCCCGTCACTGCCTACTGCGCCCAACGTGAATACCACACGTTCGCACCTGCTATTCGCTGGGCTCTTTTGGGCGCAGGTAGCATCAGCTGCGTTTGACTGCAGCGGTTGTCGCTGATCCTACAGGTGATTTTAGAAAGAGGATCTTTTGTAAAAATCTTTCGAGGGCCTGCTATACAAAGGGCTCCTCCGCAACCAAGTGTCTATGGGGGGGATCAGCTACACCTCGCAAGAGCCAAATGAGCGGGTAGACCAACAAACAACATAACCACCCCTAAACTGATTCCGAGGCGATTTTGTTGACAAGTTTAAAGAAATATGTTCATGCTACGTTCCAACTATGAGCGACTACTCGTCGTCCGAATCGAAAATGAGGTGCTGGTTTGCTGGTTTGTGTTTAGACAGCCCGATGCGTGTTGGTTGGGTTTTACTGTCCTTGGCAGATGCTGAACCATCTCTCTGTTGCTTCTGTTGTGTTTGCTTTGGTTCTGGATGTGTTGGGTTGCGCCGCTTATCCCTAAGCTCGCTGTGTTGCTTGTCTGGCTTCCGCCCAGATGACTGGTTCTTGTTCCAGTTGTTGCTGTTGCTTCTGTTGTTTTGCAGAGGTTTGTGGCCCCCGCCCTCCCGCTGAGTCCCTTTCTTATGTCGCGCTGCAGCAGGCGCTTCTCCCTGTCGTCTGCTGTCGCGGGGCCCACCCGTGCGCTCGCTGTAAGGTTTGTTGCCTCCATGTCTGTTGTGTGTTTTCTTCTGTGTCTGTTCCCTTTCCTCGTCAGAGAGGGCCTGGGCTTCCTCGAAAGGATCCTCGTCAGCAGCAGGTGCATCCTCCTGCGCTTCTCGTGCATCGACAAACATGTCATCTCTTCCTGCTCACACCAGGATAAGCGCAGGTCGAAGTTTCAGCACTTCACGCTTTTGCTCGTGTAGGTAAATATATATAGAAGCAACGATGCAAAGTGGGAGAGGTATACACAGAGGCAGATATAGAGGGGTACAAACTGCGCAGAAATGAATTGGAAGGACCAACTGAAACACGGATGAAGGCATATTCATAGAAACAGCTCTGCTCCCGCTGGCGCCCACCTCCCTCCTCATCATTATTTCCTTCGTTCCCCTTTCTGCTATCCATAACCTGAGATCATCACACCGCATAACCAGCTGCAAGCGACGTGGGTTGGGCTCTAATGCGCTATGCGCAGGGCACGAATTACAACGTTCCTACCCCACACGAAAACTACAGAAAACGAGAACAAGAAACCGCAACAAACAGCAATAGCAAGAAGAATAACAAACAACAACAGGCACCGAGACCAAAAGCGGGAAACAGCTTTCTTCGCAGGGTGTTTGTTTCTTTGGGCATCGTGAAGGCAAAGATGCTGTCATTGTCACTGACCAGCTGGTGGATGCGAAGGCGCATAGCCTGTCTCTTTTTCTGGCTTTCTTCCGTATCTTGTGCTGCAGCGAAAAGAACAAAAGGCACTGCCATCAGCAGCTCACAGTGAAAACCTTACCTGGATGCTGCGGGTTTGAATAGGAGTGAGGCATGGGTCTGCCTTCCACTCCAGAGGGGAAGAGAAGGCAAACGTAGAAGCCCGTCAGCCGTGCAGGCACCAACAGCCGCAAACCATTGAGATAAAGAGCAACCACACTAAGGTTGAGACATACTAGGGAAGAGGGCGACGTAAGGTTCATTCTCCGGGTACAACTGCAGGCAGCATCCGAGGCAGAAAATGCAGACCCAGCACTTCGTGGAATAATAAAGGGAATCCCATGGCATATCCCCGTGGAACGCAGCCAAAACCCGCTTATAGACTAGTTGTCTTGCTGCTGTTGGTGCATGAATTCCAACAAAAGGTGAAAGTGCCCCCAGATATGCCTTGAATCCCCCTGTGCCTACGCGTATGTAGTTCAAGTCATCCAGGTGAAGCCGCAGCCTTTGCTGCGCCTCCGCTATGCGTTCGCTTAACGCCGACTTCTCTGTTGCTGGAGCATCAGATGATTCCGAATCGCTGGCATCAGCAGCAGCAGGTGCAGCATCCTGGCCTCCTTCCTGCTGTGACATTAACTGCAGGAGTTCCTTTCGCGTCTGCTGCAGTCGGCGTTTAACCTTTTTCAACTCTGCGCGCAATATGCAGGCGGAAATTAAGTATATACTGCAGCAATGAAGCCTTGATACTAGTGGGGTTAGCCGATCATGCACCCACACTGCAGATAGAGGGCACACTGTGCAGCAGCACCTAATATCTGTGAGCCGATAATATATATATAATGCATATACATATTATATCCCCATACCATTTTCCTAAATGCCACGGCATCTACACAGCTGCCAGCCGCGACTGTTAACATACCATAGAACTTCAGTTTAGAATAAAGGGCCTTCTTTGCCCTTATGAACTTTTGGCGCTTAAACTCTTTCACCCGCTGCCGGTGCCGCTGCTCCAACGCCTCTGCATCTGCTATCATCCGCGCCTGCACATCTTCGGGGAGCTGAAGATGGAAAACAAGAAATGGGGGAAATGCAGTTGAAATTACCACCACGGCACAATACATAGATTCTCTTAAACCAGTTTTATGCATGTATAATTTCAAGTATTTGTGCGTGTGCAGATATATATATATATATATATATATATATATATATATATATATCCATACTATGTATAGATACATGTAAGGATAATATTGCAGATGTATACAACACCTGTACAGATATAAGTGTATGTATGCATACAGGCAATTATATACTGCACAATTATTGCAAGAATCGTGCGTACATCTTTCCGGTGTTCGAGGAGACGCCGTAAGCTCCGCGCTTTCTGGCCACAGCTCGCCACGCGTTTTCTTGTCTCATTTTCTGTTGAGTCGGCACCTTTCTTATTTTTGAACTTTTTATTAATTCCTTCTTTTGGCGTTTTTTTTCCATCCACAGCCCTCGACATCTTGGAACGGAGAAAAGTCGAGTATCGCTTTCAAAACCAGCAGCATCAGAATGGTGCCATCGGAAGGGCCATGACAGACCAGTCATAGCGCTGCCGACACCCTCATTGCAAGGTTTTGGGTTCTCTATAGTAGAAGAAGAAAGGGCATAGATGTTACACCGTTATGCGTGTTGCGTATTACTAGGGTTTCCTTAAACTGCGGTGGCGTTCTGCGCCTGTACGCCTGTTGAACTACAGCAAGAGGAGAAACAACAATGTAAGCAAGTTAAAAGTACTGCTGGTTGGACGTCCTCCCACAAGAACGAGAAACTCGCAAAACGCAACCGCGTTGGGGAAGCGGGGCCCCCAATCACAGATCAAGTAGATTCGCCGGGTGTTAAGGGAGTTGTAAAGCACTCCAGTAAGAAGAAGACAATATATTTCAACAATCTATTTTGTGTAATAAATATTAATTTGGGCAAAACTGGTGTTAAGATACATCATTGTTTCGTCGTCCTCTGCCGAAGGAGGATCACGAGGACCCAGGAAGCCTCTGACTGAAACGCGCTGGGGCGGAAGCCGGAGGAACGTGAGAACTGTTGTTTTTCAAATATTGTATGAAGTATTCCTTTATTTTTAAATCTGGTTGTTTTAATTCATTGACTTCAGCTTCTCTTCACCAATCTTCGGCCCCCATCCCAACCTCATGGCGGGTACGCAGTTAACTGCGCCTTAGCGCATTTGATCTTCTTCCACCTCACAAGGTCATGATTCCCTTCGTGTGTTCACCTTTTAAACTACAGCATACGATTTAGATTGACTCTTTTACTCGTTCAAAATGGAGGCAAACGCAGACAAACAAGATGGACCCACCCCTGAGTGTGTGTATAAGTATCCGGGGCCCACAGACTTCCCGAAGATGCAGGAAATGGCGATTAAAAACTGCAGTCTCCTGCTAGCCACCTCGAGTCAGTTTAGGAGAGAACTTTTTGCAAGAGCCGCCGTTCCGTTTGGTGCTTTCTCAGCCCCCTTTGATGAAAACGACGTGCAAGACTGGTTAGAGGCGAACCACCCGACACAGGGTGTAGATTCGCGCACATTACTCATAGCGCACATGAAAGCAGACGCAGCTGTGGATGCACTGCGACAGCCAGACACGCAGCATCTGCAGCAGCTGCGGCTGCACAACCAGATGCTGAATATCCCGGCGTCAGAGCGGCTGCCCCTGTTGCAAAGAGCAGAAGCGCTGGCGAGGAAGAACGGACGGGCAACAGCAGCGATAGCACAGTTGGCGACCTGTACAAAGTCGTGTATGGCAGTGGAGGCAGCAGACGGCCGGTCGCCAGTGCTGTTAGCAGTAGACACGGGCATATCGTTTGAGGGGCGGGTGCTGTTCAAGCCCAAGGACAAGGAGGAAGCAGCCCGCTTTCTTAAGAGCTATTCCGAGTCAGACGAGCCCATATGTGTAACGACAAGCTTCGTCCTCGTTGATCTTGCAAGCGAGCTTGAACAGGTGCCGTGGAGCCCCAACGCCCCGGTGCCAGCCCAGCCGGAGTTTCCGCACAAGTGCAAAGCCTGCGGTAGATATCAACGCCAGCAACCTACAGATGATCCTGACCCCTGCACCTGTCCTTTGACAGTTGTGCATGCAGCAGATATCTTGTTGGATCCTGGGGGGCCGTCAAGCTACCGGTTTGACACCCGCGAGATGTTCAGTGTCACGTCGAAGGTGCGATTCAACCACCTAGACGAAGAAGCCCGCAAACGCATCCTAGAAGAAGGGGAAGTGATGTACTCTGCAGGGGCAGTCTTAGTTGAAAGAGGAGAGATGGCCAAATACCTCAAATCTATCTCAGGCTGCCCCCACAACGTCATCGGCGTCCCCTTAACCCATGTGGAATCCTACCTCTCCCTGCTCATCGGTAGAATGGAGGGCTCGTGAATGTATAAAGTGGAATAAGGCCAACATCATTCACTAAGGGGGATTGGTCAAGGGCACCTTATCTGTCTTATCTGTCCAATATTGGGCGCGGCAATACACACAGTTATGTATTGCATATTCTGTTGTGTATTGTTTAGTGCACATATAACATGTGCAGCTCCTTCTGTACGTCTTGGCAGAATGAAAGAGAAGCTGGAAGACGTTGGAGCTTTTCTCTCATTTTCCCTTGGCAGTTGAAGCCGAATCATCTCACTGAATTTAATTTAATTCGTGCAGCAAGGAAAACAATGCAATAAATTAAGACAATAAAGGACGGCGTGACGAACTGAAACAGCAGTGCTGTAGGCCAGGCACAACCTCCGCATCTTTAACTCTGCGTCTGAGAACCAGATACAAATACAAATATATTGGAGTACCATGCAGTGCTACTAATACTACTACTGCAGTACTGCTATTCCTACAATAAACGTAGTGCTAGTAATACTACTGCTCCCGCAGCAGTACTAGCACTGCAGTGCTGTACTGCTAGCTGCACTGTTACTGCTGTTCCTATTACGGCAATATTGCTACCACTAATGCCACTGCAGTGGCAGCTGATACTAGCACTGTAGTACAACCAATACTACTGATGCACCCCTGCACCATACAAACCACTATTACTACTGCTGCTTCTACAGTAGTACTCCCGTATAACTACTCCAATAACTACTAAGGCTGAAGCATTAACCACTGTTGCCATTTCCACTACTAGTGCAACTCTTGTCCTAGCAGTGCCGTTCCAACCCCACTATTTCTTCCACTACTGCGGAAGTACTACTACTACTCGCACCAGTACTACTGCTGTACTATTACCCCAGCACTAATACTACTACTAGGAATATTCCCGCTACGAAGACAACTTGCAAAGGCAACAGCTTGAAGGTTCCGAACTGCTGCACTGCGGCGACAGTTGAACTGTTGCGATTGCGGATACCTTAACGCAGTGAATGCGTTCGGAATAAAAAGTGTTCAAGTCGGGGGAGCCAACGCGGAGGCGCAAGGGGCATATATATGTTAGTCAACAAGGGGTGGGCCGAAAGAAATAATAATCGTATGGTGGAGCGCCTAAATTCTAACCCCCCATGTTCGTTATTATATATCATAAACATAGTATATGATTGAGAATATATATATTATAGACATGATATACATCATTTCCCTTCAAGTCTAGACGGGCCTTGCAGGTAGATGTTCGTGCCCATAGACATACACCAGCCCCGTGCGGTTAACCGCTCTACGCAACAACTTCTTTCCGCGATATCACCATTATCCTTGTTCTTATCCTTAGAATTATTATCATTATCCTTCTCCTTCTCACCTCTCTCCCCCGCTTTATCCATCATCCTTCCCCCATGACACTCACATGCAGCTTCACTACCACCCGATGCAGAAGAGGAGGCGGCTGCGGCTGCTGAATGTCTTCGCCCCCAAGCCCTTCATAATATATGCCAACGGACACTCTCTACTGCCCTGTCTGTCTGGCTGCGCTCCCCTGGGGCGAGGGAAACAGAGACCGAGACAGACATTGCGTGCATGCGCGCATGCACGACGCCCCTTCACTTAGTTCATTGCTCACATGAGCAGCGGTGCAAACCGCAGCAATCATAAGGATGCATCTATGCTATGTAAGGCTTTTGTAAGGCTCGTCGCGTTAGAGCGCAACAAACGTACAGACAGGCAGGCAAAACAACAACAGGCTGGGGCATACGGGCAGGCATTATATGCGCATGCGCCTATTTCAATTTTACACTTGGTTTCTTTGGGGAACAATCAAGGGCACATCACCAGATATAAGCCCTATATACTCGGCTTTTCCTCATGATCCCGCCACCATCACAAACTCTTCTGCGTGGGTCTGGTCGACCCCATGACGATGGTGAACGATCCCATGCATAAGCATGTATGTACATTTATATATCTATATAAATATATAAATATATAAACATATATATGCATTTCCCCGCTACCGCCACTGTAAGCTGCCGACGTCCTCTTCTCTTTGGACGCGCGAAACAACAGGAATAGCTCTTCAACGCCTCATCTTCTGCGTTGTTTTTTTTAACTACCCAGCTGACACCGGGCGAAGCAGTTTCCTGCCTACTTGTTTTATACAATACACGCGGGAACTCATGCCACGTGACAGACTGATTTCCATATCCACGGTATGATCACGATGTAATCGGGCTGCGCCTCCACGCCACATGGTAGGGACACACCAACCGGGTCCTGATCCTCCCTCTTTCTCGTGTTCATGCTGCTTCTGCTGCTGTTGCTGCTGCTGTTTCTCGCAACACTTGACATGCACGCACGCATGCAGCTCGTGCGACTAGGGCCTGATGAGCCCTGCCTTCCCCTCTTGCTGTGATGTGTTTCCTTCTCTCCTCCTGCAATGTTGCAGGGATTGTTGCAACAGCTACTACTTGGCAGGAGCCGAACATAGTAGCCGCAGCGGCAGAGAGAAATCCTCACATAATAGTGCAGCGCTGCATGCAACGGCGAGACGCTACGGCGTGGCGCCTGTAGTTGTGGAGGAAGGCGAGTTGTCGCCTGTTTATTGCTCCTGAACAAAAATGGAAGAAACAACGATGTTTCCGTTTCACACTCGAACCCACAGGATTCAAACCCTTAGCCACCTGCCTGTACAGGTACAAACGGGGCTCCGACCACTCTAGATAACATGCAACACCCTAAAATATACATGGAAATAAATCTAGATATATGTATCTTGACGTATATATGTAAATGCAGATGAACATTTATAGACTTATTTTCTTGTATAGTGTATGCATATAGTATTTAAGGCTCGTGATTTCACCTTTTCTGCGTGCGCGTATGAAGTTGACTGCCTCTTCTGCTTCGAATCCACTGTCGATAAGCGACACTGCCACCAACACGGGCCCCCTCCCCAGCCCTGCTACGCAGTGTACAGCCAGCACGCCTCCCTCTGCCTGCGCCCGCGCAGCGAGGGCCCTCCAGCGAGCAATAACCTCAGCAGGGGGGGCCTCCCCGTCGGGGAAGGTAAGGTCATGGACCCTGATGCCAGCCAGCAGCAGGGGCCCGTCGTCGTAGGTGGGAGGGCAGGTGCGCACCAAATCGGTGACCCCCACCTGCAGCAGCTGCGCCAGGTATGCATGCAAGTTCTCGTTGGTGGGGGCGTCGAGGATGAGGCATTTGACACCGCGCGATTCGATCAAGGTCGGCACATTCAACACCACTCCAGCGGGCTGCGGCTGCTGCTGCGGCGGCTGCTGCTGCTTCGGCTGCTGGTGCTGCAGCATGAAACCCGAAGAGCACGCGCCCGAGCACCAGCGGCCCCTGCACACCTCGTTGCTGCCGCTGCTGTGCGTGCTGCTGTCGCTGCAGCAGCAGCAGGGCACGGCGGAAGCCTGGCTGCGCTGAAAGCACCGTTGTCCATGGGGCGAAGCTGGAGCTGCTGCTGCTGCTCCAGCAATCAAATTTTCTTGGCGGGACTGAGAAGCTGCCCCGCTGATGCAGCGGCCCGTCAAACGAGGGACCTCTGCTGGGAAGGCTGCGCCGTGGGTGGCGAGTCGCGAGAAGAGGCGGTTGTTGCTGCTGCTGCTGTTGCTGCTGCTGCTGCTGTTGCCGTTGCGAAGCCCACTGCGGCTTGATGGGAACGACCACTGGTCAAGCGAGTAGGATGGGGTCGGCAGCTGCTGCTGCTGCTGCAGCGTGTCACATACATCTTGACGCAGGCTGCTGCACTCCGAGTCCACCTCGCTTTTGCTGCAGCAGAAGCTGCTGCTGCCATCGTCGCAGCTCCGCTTTTCGCGGCGCATGCGGGAGAGAAAACCCATTTTGCTTCCTTCAACAAAATGGGAAGAGCCGACAGGGTAATAAGAATACAGTAAATATCCTTAGCTGCTATCGCTGCTCTCGTTGCTATTATCGCTGTTGCTGTCGCTGCTGTTGCTGCGGCTGCTGTTGCTGCTGCTGCTGCAGCAGCTGCTGCTGCTGCTGCCTCACGGGGGTTCTCGACAGCGGTGAACTGGCTGGCGCGCTGCGCCGCCGCCTAAGTTAAACGCCGGGCTGGGAGGCGCCGGCTGCCCTTCCTTCATGCTGCGCTGAGCAGAAAGGGAAAAGCCTGCGGCTGGAAGCCGCTGTTGCTGCTGCTGCTGCTGACGGTCAGACGGAAACTGCAACACACAATACAGCAAAAACCGGGAAAAAAGATGGAAACAAACAAAGGACAATAACACAGCGAATGCAGACAGAACAGGGAAACACAATAGGCATATACACTATAGGCACCTGTTGGCTGTTTTCTTTCACCGTCTATGTAATAATATATGAATCGGTACAGAGGCAGAGGCCTACCCCTTCTTTATAGACTCCTGGGGATACGCAGCCCTGCGGCTGTCTCCAACCCTCGCCGCTTCACCCGCGAAGCCCCGCAGAGCCGCCGACCATCACCAGCTGGGAGGATGTGATTCCTCCTGCTGCTGCTGCTGCCGCTGCTGCTGCAGTTTGTTGCTTGTTTGCATTCCAACGGGGCCAGACACTGCTGCAACGGACTCGCTGTTTATTGTATGGATAGACTGCCGTATATCTGCTGTCGCTTTCTCTATTTCCTTCTTCTCGCTCTATTCCGTTTGTTTTTTCTGCTATTGTTTCGCTTATTGGTGCTGCTGCTCCTGCAGTCTTTCGCGCTGCAGCGGACGCAAAGCCGCCTGCAGCGGGGGCGTGGGCGTTCACATCAACGTCCTGAAGGAGGAGAGGCGGGTGTGGAGGCAACAAAGAAAGAAGTGATGGGGAGCTGGAGCCTGCCGCGGTCGCGCGCAGCTCGCAGTGTACATACACCCGAATCAAAACGCCGGTGAAGAGGAGGCGAGAAGAAGAAGACAAAGAAAGCTCAAGGGCCAGCGCAGCGCTCACGGCTGCCTTCTCTCAGCAACCGCGGAAACACGGGGCGGGCGAGAAGAACGAGAGACGCAGATTTCATTGCACAGAGGGTATGTCTGCCCCCAGCCGCCGCAGCAGCAACCGCACACATAAAGGTCAAGTGCAGCAGCAACCACACGCGTGCAGCAGCACCAGCAGCGGCACTCCTGCACAACCGGCCAAGAAGAGTTTAAGGATACACTCGGCCCTGCGTCCAAGCGCCGAGCAGATGCAGCAACACGAAGCTGTCTGTACAGCCTGAGGCCACAAAGCAGCACCGAACAAACACACTCACACTGCCGTCTCAATTCAGTAGACAGGAGGCCGGACGGGCGCACCGCGACGGCGGAGGAGCAGCAGCAGCAGCAGCAGCAGAGAAACAGCAGAGAAACAGCTGCTGTGACTCAGAGCCGACTAAGACATATACAATGGCGAAAATCAACTGAAACAGACAAGTGATGAAAGTCTGAGCTAATAGAGACACAGCAGAGACCGACAGCCACGGCCAGCGCTCACAGCCACACAAAGATGAACTGCTGCTGCAGTGAGGGGCAGTACCTGGCTGCAGCGCTTCTCCGGGGTTCAACGGAGAGCTGATTGCGAGAGAAACGAAGGCAGCAGTCCAAAAGAACACGGAAGTATAATTAATTGCAGCTTTCCTGCACTTGTTTCTCCTGCTCCGGCCGTCGCGGCAAAGCGGGGTCCTGCTGCTGGGGCGCCGTTGATAGGCTGCTGGGCTGTGCTGTGATGGGCTGCGCGGGATGCGTTCCAAGGGTTAGGTCGAGTTGAATAACTCTCACGAAATAACAAATGCTGTAAAGTGATGTATGAATGAGAAAAGCAAGACGAAAAACATGAACCCCCAAGCCCCCGATGATGCCGCCTGCCTCTGGTGCTGCAGCAGCAGCTGCTGCTGCTGCTGTTGGGGCGCGCCGCGGGCAGCCGCTGCTGCTGCCGTTGCACGTGCTATTGCTGCGCTGCTGCCGGGCACCAACTGCTAGTAAAGTAATTGAATTTTCCCTTCAACTTCCCACTTCCCGCACCTCTAAGACCTAACTTAGAGAATAAAATCAAAGGTTTACCAATCAGAACTTCATGAAACTATCAACCTGCACAGCATTGGCAGAGCTGCAGCGCTTCGCCGCGCTCGATGGCCGCTGGGGCTGTCGCAGTGACTTCAGGGCCTAATTTTGAGGAGGAGGACAGCATAACCAAGTTAAAATACAAAAGAAAAACAATTCCCAAGCAATATTCTTTTTAAATACAGCAATTACTTCGCCTTGTCTCGGGCGGATACCTGCGTCAGTCATTGGATTGCGGAGCCAGTGATAGAGCGGGGTGAACCGTCATGTGCTGTTAATGTTTTTCTTAGCATCTACATTGCAATTTGCCTATTATTCTGCTGTCTGACATTCAAGGGGTGCTCTCTACAGAGCACAAGGGGCTGTACAGCCGCTACAATCCCTAGATACACCTCATACAGCCCGTGTAGTAGGGGGAGGCCTCCGCCTTAGCTTGTGACAGTCTCGCGCTGCGGTAGAGCCAATAATTTTGAATAAGAGCACCCCCGAAGGAACCTGAACTTGCCTACAGGCGGCGGGATGCTTGGGCACAACGGCTCAGGGCCTGGGCTGGGCTGGTGCGGAGACGAGGCAGCCTCTCTTGAGAGGTGCAAGGGCCCTAGGGATTGCTGCAGCTGGCGCTGGAGGGCAGCCCCGCATGCAAGCGCAGCCACGGGGTTATTGGTGCATGCATTAGACTAACGCGGTAGACAGGTTTTAAAGGCGTATTTGGCCCTGAAAAGGGCCAGCCTGTGCGCATCTAGAGATGCATGCACCAACCTTAGACGGGCCATGCTACATATACACCGAACAATTCCCTGCAACCAGCACTGACTTACGCATGCGTTTTCTCCCCTAAGACTGAAAAGGAAAGGAAAGAACAACAATGAAGGGGACGAGCGGCATGGGGAGTTGGGTTGGTGCCTCATCTGCTGCCGTTGCAGCCCCGCATCCCCTCTAGTGGAGGGGCCTTTAGCCTCTTATGGGCCCCTCTTCAGTTCAGTTGCACTGGCTGCTGCTTTGTAGTGGGGGCCTCCCAAGTTATCAGCCAATAGAGGGCCCACGTGACCAACGTGTTAAATCATTAACAAGCTGGAGGGTAGGGGGCCTTTCAAGCCCAGAAAAAGAGAGGGAAATCGCTGAGAAATAATAAAAGTGATACCGGACTTAGGCTGGGGATTGGATGCCGATTACGGCCAGTAAATAGTCATATCTGAAATGCATTAAATGCATAGAAATGTATGGGCTCGCCTCTACGCGTCAGAAAGCAGCCAGCACCTAACGGCCTAACAAGCCCCCATACTAAGCTGAAACTCCCACGGCAGCAGTTGCTGCTGCAGAGTACAAAGGGGCAATTATATCATCTTTGAGCATTGTTTCACAGGAGCCAATAGCAGAAGTTAACGGGGGATGTCTGCCGTAGAGTCTATGTCAGCAGTTTTCTCCATTTGTTCCGTCTTTAGCAGTGATATATACCTCCACATTGTTGGTGACGTTCAGACTTTGTTTATTTTCCAGATCTTTTCATAATTTAATCGTATGGTGGCACTGCTACGTCTGGTGTAAGTCGACGAGACATGCATGCCATTGTATTAACTTCTTCCTGTGCTTTCTATGTGCTTGGGGGCCTAATAAAAATAAATCAAAGTTGGTTGGAGCTAAGGCGGCTATTGAACGCCGTTTGTTATGCTACTTTCTTGGGTTTCTTTCGCTTTCTATCCATTCTTCTTCCCTCTGCTGCAAGCTGTTTGTGGATTCCTCTAACTTCTGGCGCATGCAGCTGGATCCAAAAAGCCAGGTCTGGGGTCAAGTCAGTCATTGACGCTTCTGTCTGGACCAGGGTGTTATATTATAGGGTATTATATAATATAGAGTCTTTTCTCCACCCTGATTAAGGGAGAATGTAATGGTTCTTTTGACGAACTCTGCTGTTTTGCAAATACTTGGCGATCATAGTGCTTCTGCACTCAATTTGAATTTCTGCTTCCTGGCAATTCACTGTGATCGTGTCACAGATGGTATTAATCCGTTTCATGAACTAAATACAGAAAACGTCATTGAACATCGGGTCCGTGTCAGCGATGATGCTTTTTGGAAAATCATGAAGCATTCACGTATGGTCAATGAATAACTAGGCCACTGTAACTGAGCTAAAACTGAAGTGGAAACTGAGTAACTTTACTATATATAGCTATCCATAGCAACTTGCCTGTTATCACAGCTTCTAACTGGCGATAGAGCCCCTGTAGAGCCAATTGAGGCATTATATATTCTGGCCGTAGGAATCTGCACAAGTCCAATGCGCTGAAACCCCGACCTTCTGCAAACAGATTCCTCTGCTGACAGGCGCATAAAAAGGCACCAAAGAACACTTTACCTTGCGCTGTATGAACAACAGCTGGTTGCAGCGTTGGGTAAGAACTTGAACGATAGCTTTTGGAAGCTGTAGGCAAGCAGGTTCCTGTGGCTGAGGCTGGGATTTCCAGCTTAGAGGAGTTAGGCATAAAACAGACGATGTTTAGGTTGAAAGTTCGAATATTCCATTCATGAAGCTACCCATTTGAGAATGTCAGACTGAAGGGGTAAGGCCCCATGAGTACTCACTTTGTTCACATTTCCGCTCCTTTCGCTTTCTCATCCCTGCTGCCCTGGTAAAGCACCTGCCTGACGGAGGCCTGCGTATAATCTGGCCCTATACTCTCCTCTAATTCGCATTGTAAGAAATAGCAATAAACTCCCACCAATTCGCACAGAGGAAAGCTGATTATCTGTGGCTGAAGCCGGCTGATCTACTGGGCGCCCAGCGCTAAAGAGATATGCGTATTCAAAATCATAAGGGTATATTACCCCCCTTGTATCCCATCTGCCAACGAACGCCGATGCATGCAACCATGCATGCATATCAGTCAGAATGGGGCTGCTGCTCCCTTCCCTTTGCCTAAACCCCAACCCCCAGCCTGGCTGCAATGGCCATGCTAGATTCCTTCAATAGCATCTTGCGGGCGGGGTACTGCTGTTGAGGGTTTAGGGTTTAATGCTGCAGTCTACGGTTTTCCAGGAATTCAGCTCCCCGTATTCCCATGCTGGGTGCAGCAGGCACAGTGTTGAAACCCTATCTCTCTGGGCGGCAGCGAATTTGAATTTTATGACCTCATGACATAAAGGCAAGAAAATTGAAGCTAGAAGGGTATAATTAATTGCTATTAATTATGCAAAAGCCGCCTTGCGAGCCACCAATTTATCTTCAATATTCTCCCATCAGTGCACCTTCTATCTTCCTGCCTTCTACCTATCTACTATATCTTCTATCACATGTACATCTTTCATTTATTATATGTGTATCTTCTATCTATTATATGTAAACATATCCCCTTCCCCACGGCCGTCTTCTCCCTTTAACCTTCTTAGACTTAAATTTTAGACCCTCTTCACTCCCCTAAACCCTAAACTCTATTCCTTATCCAGCTGCCACCCCCAACTATAATAACCGAACCTCCTGCAGCAGCAGCAACCCTTAGACCCTAGACCCTAAACCCTAAACCCTACTAGAGGGCTACGCCCACTACAAGCAGTGCAAAAGAGGCTCCGAGGCCCTCTTGTCGAAATCATTCAGTTAGTTGAAACCTTCCAAACTAAACACTAGCCCCTAACATCTGCCGATGCAGCGCTGCTGTTGCTGCTGCTGCTGCAGCGCAGCTGCTGCTACTGCCGCTGCAACCACAGAGCAACTGCCATGCCAGCCCCATGATAATAAGACAATTAACCCTAAACCCTCCTCCCTGCGATACAAGGGGCCCCCATACCCCCCCTTCGTAATTCCCTCACATCTCTGACAAGCAATATACCAAATGCAAAGAGTTCAGGGGCCCCCCTTCTCGGGGGGCCCCCGGTAAGAGGAGGAGGCAAAAAGGGTACAACTAGCGCCTGGGCCTGCTCATCAAACGGGTTTCAAATAGAAGAGAGGAGAAAAGAGTAGAATTAAATCAAATTAATAAAAAAGTTTGGGCAGGGCGACAGAGTGGAACCAAAACAAAAATAAGAAAAAGGAAAATTCCTAGGCAGCAATCGCTACATCTGGGAAACAATCTTCCAGCGTTTTTCCATGTTTATTTTTTGCATGTTCTGACAGCTGCGAAGCGCTTTGCGTCTTCATGAATGGCTGCATGCACACCTGCAGCAAAAAAACAACACGAAACCCCAAACCCTAAACCCTAAACCCTAAACCCTAAACCCTAGGCCCTAAACCCTTGGGCTTGCTGCGGCCAGCAACAAGGGTCATGACGCAAGACAGGCGAGAAAGCTGGAAACCCTAAACCCTAGGGACAAACAACGTAAACCCTAAACCCCAAGGCTATACGCATTCAAACCCTAAACCCTAAACCCTAAACCCTTTAGGCCATTAAACAGTGGTTAAGCCCCTTCTTTGGCTGCTTAGGTGGATTTGAAGCCCCATGTCATCTGCTGCTGCTGCTGCACTGCTGCTGCTGCTGCTGCATCTGTCCACTCGTACTATACAATAAAGTCCATGTTTGCTGCTGCTGCTTTCTCCTACATAATAATAATATACTATAAATACATATTATTCAATAATAATACTTTAATATAAATATATATTAGCGCTGAGGCCCCATACTTTGCACTTTATCGTCATTGCAGCTTGGTTTGCCTTCAGTTGGCTCTTGGGCTCCTTCGCCGTCTTGTCGTCAGCGCGGCACCGTGCCGTGTTCCTCTTCTGCGCACAAACCCTAAACCCTAAACCCTAAACCCTAAACCCTAAACCCTAGCTGAAGCAGCGGGGGTGAGGTGTGAGGCGCTGAAGCAGAAGAGCAACAATGCCCTGCAGCAGGCTGTGAAAAATTTGGACCCTCCACCCCCACAATCAACCACCCTCCCAGCCACAACTGCTAGTGCTGCTGCTGCTGCTGCTGTTGTTGCTGCTGCTGTTGCTGCTGCTGCAGCGGCAGCCGCCCAGGGGCGCATGCGCATGCATTCCGATGGGAGGGGCCCCCCAATCCCTTCCTGAGGGGGCCCCTGCTGGGGCCCCTTCAGGTCTCTGGCTAAAGCTGCTCAAATATTTGATTAGGACCCTCCCGCTGCTGCTGCTGCTGCTGCTGCTGCTGCTGCTGCTTAAGAGGCTTACGCATGCGTTGCTGCCCTTCCCCATCTTCGGCTGCTGCTCGCCTTGAACTGCGTTGTGCTGCTACAGTTGCTGTTGACTGCTGTTCCTGCTGCTGCTGCTGCTGTTGTTGTTGCTGCTACTGCTGCTACTGCTGCTACTGCTGCTGCTGCTGCTACTGCTGCTGCTGGAAGGTTTAATAACCAACTCGATCTCGCAGGAACTGCTGCTGTTAGTGTTGCTGCAGCTGCTGCTGCCCTCCAGCAAAGCAAGACAAACACAAAACCCCAAACCCTCACCAGGGAAAATGTGACAAAGGCCCCCTTCGTTGAATACGGGGTTTGCTGCTTGAGCTCAGCAGCTGCTGCAGCTGGGGCTGCTGCTGCTGCCGCTGCTACTGCTGCTGCTGCTTAGCTGCCGGAGTATCGGCTCGTGCTGCTTCTCTCTGTACAGCTTTTTAGCACGTTTATTTATTTAAAAAAATAAATAAAAAACAAATATTAAAGGTGTATTAGCGTATGCAATCGCCTTAACTAATGCCCGTCGCTGCTGTTGCTGCTGCTGCTGCTGCTGCTGCTGCTGCAGCAGCGGCGAGGCAGAGCACGGGTAATGTGTATTTGGGTTTTTTGTTTGCTTTTGCCTTTTAATGAACTTCATCAATAAATTGATTTATTTTTTTAAATTAAATATGCTTTTGTCACATAAGGAAACCATTGGTCTTACCTTTTACCTGTGTCTGTTGGGGGGTAGGTGTTACAAAGGTGGGATTGGTCTTAGCCGTTTTTTTTCTTTTTCTCTTTTTGCATTCAAATCCATTTGATCTATTTGGGGTTTAAGTTTGCTGCAGCTTGCTGTGAAACCTGAAGGCCCCTAGACCCTAAACCCTAAACCCTAAACCCTTAAATTTGCTGCCAATACCTTTTTCTCTGTATCCACATGCATTAGATATATAAAAGGACTTTTAAATATGCTACAGATTTCTTTGAACCCTAAACCCTAAACCCTAAACCCTAAACCCTAAACCCTTGAAAGGAGAGGGCAGAAGAGGATACTTCGAAATATAACAACAAATTGTTCAACCCTAAAAAGGAAAATAAAATGGAACTAATTCTACTTTTTCTCTTTTGCCAAATCAAATTGCAAATTATTCAAAGAAAAAACTGATAAGGTTCTTCGCTGCACCCCTTATGGGCAGCACAAGCAACATTGGATGCAGGCAACAGTAGCAGCAACGTACGCTGCTGCTGCTGCTGCAGCAGCAGCAGCACGCTGCTGGGTTGCAGGCAGCTGCAGCAATTGCCTGCCCATCGTTACTCTTTCAAATTGCTGCTATCAGAAATCCAGCAGCAGCATCTAAACTAAACATCTGCTTAGTTACTAATTGCATGCATCCGTTGCTGCTGCAGCAGCGCCTGCTGCTGCTGCTGCTGCTGCAGCAGGCGCTGCTGTAGCATCAGCTGCAGCAGCAGCTGCAGCATCAACTACAGGTGCTGCAGGCTTTGCTGCTGCATCAACTGCAGCATCAACTACAGCAGCAGGAGCTGCTGCAGGCACTGCTGCTGCATCTGCTGCAGCAGCAGCTGCTGAAGGCACTTGTGTTGCATCAACTGCAGCAGCAGCTGCGGTATCAACTGCAGCAGCAGCTGCTGCAGACACTGCTGCTGCATCAGCAGCAGTGTTAGCCGCCGCAGGCTCTGCTGCTGCACCAGCTGCTGCACGCGCATCTGCTGCAGCAGCTTCAGAGGGCACTGCTGCAGCAGCTGCAGCACCAGCTGCTGCAGGCGCATCTGCTGCAGCAGCTTCAGAGGGCACTGCTGCAGCCGATGCTGCAGCACCAGCTGCTGCAGCATCCGCCGCTGCAGGCACCGCTGCAGCACCAGTGGCTGCAGGCACTGCTGCAGCAGCTGCTGCAGGCACATCTGCTGCATCTACGGAAGGCGCAGCTGCAGCAGCACCTGCTGCAGGCGCATCGGCTGCAGCAACTGCTGCAGGCGCATCGGCTGCAGCAACTGCTGTAGGCGCATCTGCTGCATCAGCTGCTGCAGGCGCATCTGCTGCAACAGCTGCTGCAGGTGCATCTGCTGCAGCAGCTGCTGTGGGCGCATCTGCTGCAACAGCTGCTGCAGGCGCATCTGCTGCAACAGCTGCTGCAGGCGCATCTGCTGCAACAGCTGCTGCAGGTGCATCTGCAGCAGCAGCTGCTGCCGTAGGTACATGTGCTGTAACAGCTGCTGCAGGCAGATCTGCTGCAGCACCAGTTGCTGCAGAAGCTTCGGAGGGCACTGCTGCAGCAGCTGCCTCACGCACACCTGCAGCATTTACATCAGGCACAGCTGCACCAGCAGGTGCAGCGGCTGCTGCAGCAGCCGCTGCTGCTGCTGCAGCAGCCGCTGCTGCTGCACGTCTCCTCTGTCGTCTGCGGAATGAAGCGCAGTTCTTGCTGCTGCTGCTGCTGCCGTTCTGTTGGTTCTCAGCTTGCTGCAGCTGGGGCTGCGTCTGGTTCGGGCGCTGCTGCTGCTGCTGCTTCCCTTTTGCTTGCTGCAGCGACTGCTGCTGCTGCTGCTTCCCTTTTGCTTGCTGCAGCGACTGCTGCTGCTGCTGTTGCTGCTTCGGGATGGACTTGCTGCCCGCAGCAGCGGCGGAAGATTGGGCAGTCGGCGCAGCAGAGGCAGCAGCAGCAGGAGCAGCAGCAGGTTTTGCTGCAGCTTTTGCTGCACCTGCTGCTCGAGCAGCAGCCTGCTGGTGCTTTAGTGCTGCTGGCTGCGGCACATGCTTGAACAGCTGCTGCAGCATCTGCTGCTCATCTGCTGCAGTGAAGCAGCAAAAGTCCATGGCAGTACAGCCCGGTGCAGCACAGATGCTGCAGGTAGTTTGTGCTGCTTCTGTTGCTGCTCCAGTGTCAGGGTCCAGCAGCTTTCTGTTTCTCTGCTGCTGATCGAGCTGCTGCAGCAGCTGCTGCTGCTGCTCCTTAACAAGGCACAGAGCAGCCAAAGCAGCATCCCTTGTCTGCGGGTCGCAGCTGGCCGTCAGCAGCAGCAGCAGGTAGTGGAAGGAGGTGCTGAAACACAAGCAGCAAATGCAGCAGCAGCAGCAGCAAATGCAGCAGCAGCAGCAAATGCAGCAGCAGCAGCAGCAAACACGAAGTAAGCCAGAGAAAGAAGGAACCGCAACACTACTCGCAGGCAGCCGGCTGCCTCTATGTTGCTGCAACGCTTGCCCCTGTTGCTGCTGCTGCAGCTGCTGCTGCTGCTGTTGCTGTTGCTGCTGCTGCTGCTGGGGAATCTGACTCACCCTTCACCCATGGCTCCTTCAGGTGTCACTGCATCTCGAAGGCGCGGCATCTGCTGCAGCAGCCGCAGCACCTGCCGCCCACAGCGCAACACACAGCAGCAGCAGCAGCAGCAGCAGTCATTGCAGCAGCAAGTGCAGCAGCAGCAGCAGCAACAGCGCCGAAGGGAGCAGCAACAGCAAGGCCATGCGCAGCACAACCACAGCAGCAGCAGCAGCAGCAGCAGCAGCAGCAGCAGCAGCAGCAGCAGCAGCAGCAGCAGCAGCAGCAGCAGGCCTACCGTTCTAAGGATCTGCTTGCCAATAGAGAGATCAGCAAGAGGAGCAGCAGCAAGAAAGGCACAGCCTAGAGGCAGCAGGGCTTGAACGCATGCAGTGCTGCCTGAGTTTTTGCTGCTGCTGCTGCCTATACACCCCAAGTCGCCGTCGACGCGAACTGCAGCCAAACCTGTTGCTGTCGTTACAGCACGCAGCCCCTGCTGCTGCAGCTGCTGCTGCGCCCCCCCTCCACCCCACAGCTGCGGTGTCTGCTGCAGCAGCTCAAGCGCGCGCAGCAGCTTGTAGGCAAAACCCGTGTCGAAGCTGCTGCTGCGGCTGCTGCTGCTG